>CM059449.1:6561197-6819230 GCA_030390025.1 Squalus acanthias
TTTGTGATCAGGAGGCTCAAGTACACTCACTGCAGGATCCAGTTGAGCTTATCTCCTCTAGCAGTGTGGGTTTCTTGCAGGAAACATACCAAGTACTTCCTTCAGGACTGAGGAACTCCGAAAGCTGCAGTGGTGTTGCCTGCTGCCGTGGATATTTAGGCCGACAATGATCATGGTCATGTCAAATGTTTAAATGCCGCCAACATCACCAGTGACTGAATGGCTGAAACCACTATACAACCACCACTCATTCAGGTGTCTGATGAAGAGCCTTTCCAACCAGCAATGCGCAAAGGTGTATTGATAAAGTTATTCCTTTTTTCATTTAATCTTGGATTACAAAGAACCTTAAAACAAGCTCAAAAGAAGACATTTACTCTCTGATTCTTTCATTAGTCAGCCTGTAGGGTATACCATACTTACACAGTGAAGGGAATACTATTTTTAAAGATTAAAAACAAGTGAAACAGCAATGAGCAGAATATGAAGATTAAGTATATGGAGGATAAACCACATTCAAAGACAACACTGAAAGCAGCTAACCTAACTTGCTTTCTAATTCTTCATTTTCTTGGATAATGATAGCATACGCTAGGATAAAACCAGTAATGATGGTCGTGAATTCTGTGTGATGGAATTACTTTAACTTAATGAATGTCTTAAATTTGACTGTATTTAGTAATTCTCCTTAATTAAATAATTATAAACAAATGCCCTTAATTTGAACATCCCTTAGTTTCTGTCCTTTTGAATACTCTTGTTGAACCAGTCTGTGCTGAAAGTATTTTCTTTATGAAATGTACAGTGCACAAAAATAACAGGGAATGAAGAAATCCTTTTTAAAAAGCACTTGAAGTTTGACCAAAAAATTAGTTTTAAAAATTGTTGTTTTCCCAATGTTATTAGCATGTAAGTAGATGTGTTCACTAACCTCCAACTTTCAGCTCGATCACAGTTTCTTCAAAATCTGTTTCATCATCAACTAAACATATGTATTTCCCCTCATCAAACACCCTTGTGTTCTTTATTCTAAGAGAAACGTTTCCTTTGGTCAGTTCATCTTTAAACAGTTCAGTCCTTCCCCTGTAATCATGATCCTGAGCAGCAGTATCATCTTCTCCGTTTCTGTACATGTGTACTGCTAAACCAAGGTCTGATTTAAGCCATCGCACCACCATGTTGCTGACGGATATATCTGGCACAAGCTGACATTCCAACAGAACATCTTCACCCACAATGGCTACAACAGGATGAGTTGGTCCAGTAACACTGAATTTACCTGTTGAATTATTGGGGAGGAAATTACTTCACTTCAGGAAATGTCTTAATTCTTACATTTAAAAATAAGTGTTGTCATTAGAATCCCCTCTTAAACAATTATAAACAAATGTCCTTAATTTGATCAGAACATAAAATCTATTACTCTATGTAGCTGTTGGAAGAAAAGGGTTTTTAAAAATCTTTTTTGGAAGAGAGACTATGAACTCAGTCAATAAATATTTCTAATTTAATACCATACAAATTATTAATCAGGGAGCGCTCTATAGTTTTTAATTCATATTTTCTGTGCATGTCTAAGTATATTAGAGAGAAAGGGAGAAGAACAAACGTGTATTTATATAGCTCCTGATCACATCCTCAGGATGTTGAAACCAGTGGTTTACTTTTGAAGTGCACAACAGCCAGCGACTGTAAGTATGCGTGGCAGCATATTTGCAGAAAACAAGGTTCCAACAACAGCAAAATTAATGAATGACCAGGTAAACTGTTCTTGGTGATGTTAGTTGAGAGTGACATGTAAGCCAGAACATCAGGAAAACACCCTGCTCTTCTGTGAATAGTGTCATGAGGTCTGAGGCAGACAGGATCTCAGTTAATGTCTGATCTGAAAGATGGTATCCCTGACGGTGTAGGACTCCCTACATTGTGTCAGCCTAGATTATATACTCAAGCACAGTTAAAGGGAAAGTACATCTATTAAATTAATCTATAATCCTTTCATGTTATAGGGAGAGATATTATGCACACTTATGTCTTTTAGTTGTCTCTTGTTATGTTCAGCTATTGGTTGTTAGGAAAGGCAGAGTGCAGAATTAAAGTGCAAAATGAAGACGAAACAGCATGTGAGTGAAGTCGAGGGAGAGAAGGGAACTTGGTGACAATGGAACAGGAACGTGATTAACAACATATGTGGGCATAAGAAAAGACTTTCAGAGGAGTGGAACAAATATGTAAACAGCAGATCTCCAATGGCATTGCTCACAGTGAATAAGCAGATATATTGTTTTATCCCACGTAACATCAAATAGATCATCCGGGCCATTGATTTACAGTGAGTAAATAAATCAAATTGCATTTGTTTTGTGGGAGCAGTAGTCATATTTTTAGCTCAATTTCCATGACTATGTCCATAATTACAGAGAAACTATAAATTAGTAGCCTTGGTTACTATTAAGTGTCCTTAATGAACCTTGCCCAATGATTACTTAACAGCAATTAGACTTCTAGGGTCACACACCTATACTTCAACACAATAATACATTGTGTTCTAGACTGTCAGTCACTACCATAAGTGGTCCATGATGCGGAGATGCCGGTGTTGGACTGGGGTGGACAAAAGTGAGAAGTCGCACAACACCAGGTTATAGTCCAACAGCTTTATTTGAAATCACAAGCTTTCGGAGCGCTGCTCCTTCGTCAGATTTCAAATAAAGCTGTTGGACTATAACCTGGTGTTGTGCGACTTCTCACATAAGTGGTCCAAGCATCTTAATTTTATGGGAATGAACTTCAACTGTTTTATAACTATTCATACAATAGCGGGTAACAATGCAACTCCTTGCGATATGGACCACATCTCTGTGTTTTTCGCATATGCATTTCTTCAATCTGACAGCGGACCGAGTCAATACTAGGCAAGGCATTATCTGCTTTATTCCAAAAATGAGAAGTCGCACAACACCAGGTTATAGTCCAACAGATTTATTTAAAATTGCAAGCTTTCGGAGCTGTCGCCCCTTCGTCAGGCAAAGGTACAGTGAGTGAATCTACAACATTACACCGTATATAAACACAGAAACTGCAGAGATACAATCTTTCAGGGAAGGTGTCCTTACATCAAAGGCATACCAGGGCCCAGCCAAGACAATGAGATGTGTCACAGGAGGTCCAACGTGTCAAATCCTGCTGTCTGCAGTTGGTTTTTTTTGGGGGTTTGTTTTTTTTAGTGTTTTTTTATTAAAAACTGGAAAGACAGACAACGATGTCGAGTCACGTTCTGTAGCGTGACATGAACCCGATATCCCTATTGAGGCCATCCTCATGGGTGCGGAACTTGGCTATCAGTTTCTGCTCGATGATTTTGCGTTGTCGTGTGTCTCGAAGGCCACCTTGGAGAACGCTAACCCGCAGATCCGAGGCTGAATGTCCTTGACTGCTGAAGTGTTCCCCGACTGGGAGGTAGCAATCCTGCCTGGTGATTGTTGTGCGGTGTCCATTCATATGTTGTCTCAGTCCCACTAAAAAAAACAAACCCCCAAAAAAAACTGCAGACAGCAGGATTTGACACGTTGGACCCCCTGTGACACATCTCATTGTCTTGGCTGTGCCCTGGTATGTCTTTGATGTAAGGACACCTTCCCTGAAAGATTGTATCTCTGCAGTTTCTGTGTTTATATACGGTGTAATGTTGTAGATTCACTCACTGTACCTTTGCCTGACGAAGGGGCGACAGCTCCGAAAGCTTGTAATTTTAAATAAATCTGTTGGACTATAACCTGGTGTTGTGCGACTTCTCATTTTTGTCCACCCCAGTCCAACACCGGCATCTCCGCATCATGCTTTTTTCCAAAGTAAGGCAAATATACAGAACAATAATTGTGATCAGATTCACTTAATTCAAATCGATAGAACTTATTTCCGTGTGATCACATGAATAAATAATGAATGCATTATGCTGCGCTCTTCAGTGAGTTGTCTAACTTAATCAGAATAGTCCCTCTGCATTCTGGTCTACAGTCTAGACCAGAACCTCCTGTCCCTGCAGTCTCCTCTCTTATCACAGCTTTTTGCTATCAGACTGCCTATGCAGTTTCCTTTCCAAAAGCCTTTTTTTCCTCTGTCTCTCCTCTTAAAAGTTTGACTCCAGCATTAGATTTTAGTCAAAATAGCTAGCTCCACCTCGCCCTCCCCCTCCCCCTAAAGAGTCCAGGTTAACTTGACAATGATGTCTGCTAAATTCAAATGAATAGGATTGCCATAGCAACAACTAACTTTCATTGTCTGAAAGATGATGGTTTAGATCCTCTATCTGAAACCTAATTTACACCCACCAGCGCTGCTGGCCTGTGATTTAACTCTTTGTTGAGAGCTAGGTTTAGCTCAATACCAGCATTTTCAACATATAGTACACTAATGTTCTCATCTCCCCCCTCCCCCTCCTTGCAGTCTGAAATCTTGAAACATGATAGTTCCTGTAATATTATTCAAAAATAGTACTTCATTGCAAGCATGTCAGACTTTGTGCATTTGTTACACCTGCAAAACAATTTTAAGATGCTGGTTTCTCCTGAACTGCCTTTCTAACCTCCAGACTGATGAGCAAAGAAAGACTCCTGACCAAGCAACAGTTAACATAGAAGATAGGAGCAGGAGTAGGCCATTCGGCCCCTCGAGCCTGCTCTGCCATTCGATGAGATCATGGCTGATCATCCAAACTCAGTACCCTTCTGAAACAGCCTATGTTTACTTAATAATTAGTCTTTGCAATCTTGAGACAGTTCCACCTTCACAGCAGAATACTATGTCGTGCATTGCATATTATTAATAAATATAATTAAATGAATAAATGTTAATATTCTTACCATATACAGAGAACAAAATCCCAAGGAGTAAAAGCATAATGAGATGCGTTTCTTCCATCTTTGTGATATCTTAGCAGAATAACCATCCCTGATACACAGAAAATCGATACAGTTCTCATTATGTTATAAATCTTATGCTATACCTGCAGTATTAACATACCATTGTTAAACAGACTGTGTGGCACTTCTACCAATTTTCTGGTAAAATGTAAAACTCTTGACGCCACAGATTTACCCCTTTTTATGATCAAATAAACTCTACTGTGAAATTAGTTCAATAACTCTGTGAAAACATTCCTAGTTTTGCAGATTAATAGAATTCTGCTTTCAGATGCTTGACTTTACGGATTATTACATTTATTTCGTCACACAAGAGAAAATGTTTTTTTAAAACCGCACGAGTATCCTTTTAATTGAGAAACCACGGTGAAGGGCCGCATAAGGAGTAATTAGGACAGATGAGCAAAAGCTTGGTCGAACAGGTAAGTTTTGAGGATCATCTCGAAAGGAGGAGAGGTTCAGGGAGGGAATTCCAGAGCTTCGGGCCCAGGCAGCTGAAGGCACGGCCGCCAATGGTGGAGTAATGAAAATCCGGGGATGTGCAATAGTAGGGTGGTTTTAGCACAGGAGAGCCTCTTGAATTAAAGGTTTATTTCAAGAGAGGAGATAGCGCAACTATCCACAGGGTCTGAATTCTTCGACTTTAAATGTAAACTCCCAGCGGGTGCGGTTTCATTTAATGGCCGTCACAAGCACCCTTTCACTTCCGCCTCTCTCTGGTCGCTCTCTTTGACTGACGGTTTGTGTCTAAAATAACCTCTTCCTACAGTTCCCTTATACCCATAGGACCCAGTTCGAGACACTGTTAAGGTGATTAGAGACATTTTAAAGTTTTCAACGTTTCGCTGGACAATCTCCAGCAGGTTCCCGTTCAACGCTTTGTATTAAATTAGGACCTTTCACCATTAATAAAAGCAGCCCAATCCCACTGGGAATGAAACCTTTCCCTGAAATGAAAAATATTTGGGACTCACCTCTTACTTTCCGACAATCTTATCGAAGATTTTCCGCCTTTTTCCACCAGGTCTGTAAGGCGGAAGCACGTTCGCACCAGCTCATCCCTGAAAACATTTACTTTCGTTTTTCACTGAGTTACCGAATTGAGTAAAAGTCACTCGTTCCTCACAAGTGGTGTTTGGGCTGGTCTCATGTGTAATCGCACGAAAGTTGCTCTTTGAACGATAATCCCCAGAGGATTAATAATTTGTCACTTCAACACATGTATTTAATTAATAAAGTGAAGACTGTGTGAATATGTTTCACGACAGTACTATAGTTATTTTCTGAGCTACGTTCTACACTTTTGAATTCCAACCCTTTGACTGGGCTGAGGCCTGTCTTGGGTAAAAGTGTAAGAACCACTTGTCACACCACAACATTGTGCCTCAACCACTGACACTGGAAGCGAATTCCACAGCCTCACAACTCTGTGTAAAGCAGTTTATCTTGCTTCCATCTAAATCTCTTACATTTAATCTTGCATCTATAGCCCCTTGTTCTTGATCCCTTAACCACTGGAAATAGTCTGATGAAAGGTCATCGACCTGAAACATTAACTCTGTATCTCACCACAGATGCTGCCTGACCTGCTGAGTATTTCCAGCATTTTCTGTTTTTATTTCAGATTTCCAGCATCTGCAGTATTTTGCTTTTGGAAATAGTCTGCTATCCACCCATAAACTGCTTTGTGTCTGAATAGGATGAGCCCCAATACAAAGGGCACAAAGTTAGAATGGGCTTGACACTGAGCCACCTACCATTCTAATCAGGAATGCACCTATCTTGCTTGATTTCCTGTCACACAACTTTTTTTTTCTTACTTATTCTCGGGACATGGGTATCACTGGCAAGTGATTTATTGTCCATCCCTCGTTGTCCTGAGAAGATGGTGGTGGACCTTCTTGAACCACTGGTAACAGTTTAATACAACTGAGTGGATGGCTTGACCACTTCAAGTGAACCATGCGTGGGACTGGAATCACTTGTAGGCCAGAGATTATTAGCTAGAAACCACAAGCACATAACAGTCTCTGCTGCACACACCTTGTAAGTATTATCTCTGGGTCCTCCACAGTGGGGAGGAAACTACAAGAGGGGAAAAGAGGAGCCCTTCCTTCCCATGGCAATCTACATGCTTTATTCCACTCA
Source organism: Squalus acanthias (assembly GCA_030390025.1). NCBI lineage: Eukaryota > Metazoa > Chordata > Chondrichthyes > Squaliformes > Squalidae > Squalus > Squalus acanthias. The sequence goes on from CM059449.1 coordinate 6,568,268, forward strand.
AACAAAGTATCTTCCTTTTAGCTTCTTTCAAGGTTTCTTTCGATGACCTTCTGTCATTTTTGCATTTCATGTTTTTGTCTCACATAGAAAAGTCACAGAACATGTTCATGAATTGTTCATTCAAGGAATCTTCTTCTGCCACAAGTCCGATTTCCAACCTTCATTGAAATTGCTACATTTCTCACAGAAAAAGACATGAGGGACATTAGACTTTGGGATTTTGGCCCAAGAACAGGCGGATCTCGGTGTTATACTGGTTACATCCAGTCATCGGGCTGTCTGAAAAGGGCTTCTGACAATAACCTGTCAGCAGGTCCCACCAGTCACCATCTGATTCCACCGTGAGCTTCACCCATTACCCACCTTTCTCACCACACGGCGGTGCGGACCTAGGAGGAGCGGCGGCGGCAAGTATAAAAGCGAGCCCGAGGAGCAGGTAGGCCCACAGCAGCAGTGGTGTGGACCTAGGAGGAGCGGCGGCGGCAGAGTATAAAGGCGAGCCCCAGGAGCAGGTAGGCCCACAGCAGCAGTGGTGTGGACCTAGGAGGAGCGGCGGCGGCAGAGTATAAAAGCGAGCCCGAAGAGCAGGTAGGTTTACCAATCTCAGAGCGGGAGACAGAAGTAAAAAGTAATCGAAGTGACGTCACCAGAAAGCAGGTAAATGATTGGTTGGTGAGTATTTCTCGCTTTCTCCTTTTTTCCATACTTAAATTCTGTGGTTTATAGTTTCTAGAGTCTCTGTGGTGTAGCGGCGACTGCTGTTAAACAAGGGCCCTTGAGTATATCATTTAATAGTGGTGTAATTGGTGGGATTGATTTGATTTAATTTAATTTGAATTAATTAAAGGGTAAGTCATGTCAGGACAGCTCGACGCCGTGTTATGCTCCTCCTGCGCTATGTGGGAAATCAGGGACACTTCCTGTGTCCCTGACGACCATGTGTGCGGGAAGTGTATCCAGCTGCAGCTACTGGCAGACTGCATTGCGGCGCTGGAGCTGCGAGTGGATGCATACTGGAGCGTTCGCGATGCTGAGGACGTCGTGGATAGCACGTTTAGTGAGTTGGTCACACCGCAGGTAAAGGCTGCACAGGCAAGAAAGGAATGGGTGACCACCAGGCAGAGCAGTAGGCGCAGGCAGGTAGTGCAGGGGTCCCCTGTGGCCATCCCCCTCTCAAACAGATATACCGCTTTGGATATTGTTGGGGAGGATGGCTTACCGGGGGAAGGCAGCAGCAGCCAACTTCCTGGCACCGAGCGTGTTTCTGCTGCACAGGAAGGGAGGAAAAAGAGTGGGAGAGCTATAGTGATGGGATTCTATTGTAAGGGGAATAGATAGGCGTTTATGCGGTCACAAACGAGACTCCAGGATGGTATGTTGCCTCCCTGGTGCAAGGGTCAAGGATGTCTCAGAGCGGCTGCAGAACATTCTGGAGGGGGAGGGTGAACAGCCAGTTGTCGTGGTGCATATAGGTACCAACGATATAGGTAAAAAACGGGATGAGGTCCTAAAAGCTGAATATAGGGAGTTAGGAGGTAAATTAAAAAATAGGACCTCAAAGGTAGTAATCTCAGGATTGTTACCAGTGCCACGTGCTAGTCAGAGTAGAAATAGAAGGATATTTCAGATGAATACGTGGCTAGAGGAATGGTGCAAGGGGGAGGGATTCAAATTCCTGGGACATTGGAACCGGTTCTGGGGGAGGTGGGACCAGTCCAAACCGGACGGTTTGCACCTGACCAGGACCGGGACCGATGTCCGAGGTGGAGTGTTTGCTAGTGCTCTGGGGGAGGATTTAAACTAAAATGGCAGGGGGTTGGGAACCTGAGCAGGGAGACAGAGAAAAGGGAAACAAGGATAGAAGCAAAAGACAGGAAGGAGAAAAACAAAGGTGGCAGTCAGAGAAATCAAGGGTTTAAATCAAACATGGCCACAGTAAATAATAATTCTAAAAGGTCTAAGAGCATTAAAAAAACAAGCCTGAAGGCTTTGTGTCTTAATGCGAGGAGCATTCGTAATAAGGTGAATGAATTACCTGCGCAAATAGAGGTAAACGAATATGATATGATTGGGATTACGGAAACATGGCTCCAGGGTGACCAAGGCTGGGAACTCAACATCCAGGGGTATTCAATATTCAGGAAAGATAGGCAAGAAGGAAAAGGAGGTGGGGTAGCATTGCTGGTTAAAGAGGGGATTAACACAATTGTAAGGAAGGATATTAGCTCTGATGATGTGGAATCTGTATGGGTAGAACTGAGAAATACCATGGGGCAGAAAACGTTAGTGAGAGTGGTATACAGACCCCCAAACAGTAATGCGGAGGTTGGGGACGGCATTAAAAGGGAAATTAGAGAAGCGTGCAATAAGGGCACAGTAGTTATCATGGGTTACTTTAATTTACATATAGATTGGGCTAACCAAATGAGTAACAGTACTGTGGAGGAGGAATTCCTGGAGTGTATACGGGATGGTTTCCTGGACCAATATGTCGAGGAACCAACTAGAGATCCGGCCATCTTAGACTGGGTATTATGTAATGAGAAAGGATTAATTAGCAATCTTGTGCGAGGCCCCTTGGGTCGGAGCGATCATAATATGATAGAATTCTTCATTAAAATGGAAAGTGAAGTAGTTGACTCGGAGACTAGGGTCCTGAATTTAAATAAAGGAAACTACGATGGTATGAGGCGCGAGTTGGGTAGGATTGATTGGGGAATGTTATTCAAAGGGCTGACGGTGGATAGGCAATGGCAAACATTCAAAGATCGCATGGATGAACTGCAGAATTTGTTCATCCCAGTTTGGCATAAAAATAAAACAAAAAAGGTGACAACCGTGGCTAACAAGGGAAATTAGGAACAGCATAAGATCCAAGGAGAGGACATATAAATTGGCCAGAAAAAGCAGTAAACCTGAGGATTGGGAGCACTTTAGGATTCAGCAAAGGAGGACAAAGGGATTAATTAAGAGGGGGAAAATAGAGTATGAGAGTAAACTTGCAGGGAACATAAAAACTGACTGTAAAAGCTTTTATAGATATGTGAAGAGAAAAAGATTGGTGAAGTCAAATGTAGGTCCCTTGCAGTCAAAATCAGGGGAATTTATAATGGGGAACAAAGAAATGGCAGACCAATTAAATACATACTTTGGTTCTGTCTTCACAAAGGAGGACATAAATAACCTCCCAGAGATGTCGGGGAACATAGGGTCTAATGAGAGGGAGGAACTGAAAGAAATCAGTATTTGTAGGGAAATGGTGTTAGCGAAATTGATGGGATTGAAGGCCGATAAATCCCCAGGGCCTGATAATCTACATCCTAGGGTACTTAAGGAAGTGGCCCTAGAAATAGTAGATGCATTGCTGGTCATCTACCAAAATTTGATAGATTCTGGAACAGTACCCATGGATTGGAGGGTAGCTAATGTTACCCCACTATTCAAAAAAGGTGGTAGAGAGAAAATGGGGAATTATAGACCGATAAGCCTGACATCGGTAGTGGGGGAAATGCTGGAGTCCATTATAAAAGATGTAATAGCAGAGCACTTGGAAAACAGTGACAGGATCGGACAAAGTCAACATGGATTTATGAAAGGTAAATCATGCTTGACTAATCTACTGGAATTTTTTGAAGATGTAACTGGTAAAATAGATAAGGGAGAACCAGTGGATGTGGTGTATTTGGACTTTCAGAAAGCTTTCGATAAGGTCCCGCATAAGAGATTAGCGTGTAAAATTAAGGCACATGGGATTGGGGGCAAGGTATTGACTTGGATAGAGAACTGGTTGGCAGACAGAAGGCAAAGAGTTGGAATAAACGGGTCTTTTTCCGAGTGGCAGGCAGTGACTAGTGGGGTACCGCAGGGATCGGTCCTAGGACCCCAGCTATTCACAATATATATTAATGATCTAGACGAGGGAACGAGATGTAATATCTCCAAGTTTGCAGATGAGACAAAGCTGGGTGGGCGTGTGTGCTGTGAGGAGGATGCCAAAAAAATCCAGTATGATTTGGACAGGTTGGGTGATTGGGCAGAATCATGGCAGATGCAGTATAATGTGGATAAATGCGAGGTTATCCACTTTGGTGTCAAAAACGGGAGGCCAGATTATTATCTGAATGGCAATAGATTGGGAGAAGGGGAAGTGCAACGAGACCTGGGTGTCCTTGTGCACCAGTCGCTGAAGGTAAGCATGCAGGTGCAGCAGGCGGTTAAGAAGGCAAATGGTATGTTGGCCTTCGTAGCGAGAGGGTTCGAATACAGGAACAAGGATGTCTTGCTGCAGTTGTACAGGGCCTTGGTGAGACCACACCTTGAGTATTGTGTGCAGTTTTGGTCGCCTTATCTGAGGAAGGATGTTCTTGCCATGGAGGGAGTGCAGCGAAGATTCACCAGGCTGATACCTGGGTTGGCAGGAATGACGTATGAGGAGAGATTGAGTCGATTGGGCTTATACTCGCTGGAGTTTAGAAGAATGAGAGGGGATCTCATTGAAACTTATAAAATTCTAACAGGACTAGACAGACTAGATGCAGGAAGGATGTTCCCGATGGTCGGTGAGTCCAGAACCAGGGGTCACAGTCTAAAGATAAGGGGTAAGCCATTTAGGACAGAGATGAGGAGGAATTTCTTCACCCAGAGAGTGGTGAACCTGTGGAATTCTCTACCACAGAAGGCAGTGGAGGCCAATTCATTAAATATATTCAAGAAGGAGTTAGATATATTTCTTAAGGCTAAAGGTATCAAGGGATATAGGGAAAAGGCAGGGGCAGGGTACTGAATTTGGATGATCAGTCATAATCTCATTGAATGGCGGAGCAGGCTCGAGGGGCCGAATGGCCTACTCCTGCTCCTATCTTCTATGTTTATATGTATGTTTCTCCTTCACTGGAGCTGGTTTCTCCATTCCACATACTGAGGCACTCTAATTCCCATTTTATAGTCTCCGTCTAAGTGGTCTCTTGATTTAGTTTCTCAGTGTAAGTTGTCCCTCGATTTGATCTCCTATTTAAATAAAGCAATAAACAGGACTCCAGACCAGGCACCTCCTTCTCGAACCGCCTGATTTCAGACCCCCGCCTCTTAGTCGACCCCTTTGCGTACTCTTGACAGAAGAGACGGTCATGAGCCTTGCCCACATTGCTCCATAGCCTCAAGGAGGAGAAACCCCACTTCATTCTCCAGTGGACCCAGAAGTGATGGAACGACTCCCGGAACCGTTGGTCCTCAGAAGCAGGTTGTTGAAGTGCCAGTACGCGGACCCCACCCGCACACGAAGTAGAACAAGCTCCATCCACAGCAGGTAGTGATCTGAGCACGGCACCGGCCGTATGGAAGTTGATGGAACGCAGGAGACGTGCGCCCAGGAAATGGAATGGCGGTCAATTCTGGTCCACCCTCCTCCAGTCCCCAAGAAAGTGAAGGTGATGGAGTCGGGATGGAGACTTCATCAGACGACCACCAAGCCGAAGGACTGGACCAGGTCCCTCAACTTCTCCATCGATGACAGTCTCTATGGAAGGTCAGAGTGGTCCCGGGCCTCGAGGGTGCAGATAAAATCCACTCCCGAGGATTATGCATTTGCTAGCTTCGATGGAGTCGAGGTAAGTGGACACTTCTTCAAAAAAGTGTACTTGATGAGCACCGGCCTGGGGTCCGTACACATTCAATAAGTGAAGTGGCACATCCCCAAGGCAAACAGCGAGATGGAGCAAGCGACCTGGCACCAGCTCCCTGACCCCTAAGATGTCCAGTTGAAAATGTGGTGCCAACAATATAGCCACCCCGCTTGAAGTCATGGCAAGGTGACACATGTAGACCCCCCTCTCCACTCCAGGATTACATTTGGCTTTGTCTCCCAGAGTGGTGTGGGTTTGATGAAGGAAGCACACTGCATACTTCCCTTCCCGAAGGACTGAGCAGTTGCTGAATCTGCGGTGGGCCTCTCTGCTGCCATTAATGTTGAGGCTGGCTATGGCTATCTTCAAGACAAAAGCCGAGTGCAACCTCGGCCAAAACACCAACAATGTGACGGGGGAGTGGGGCCACTACCTGACCCCTGCACCCTCAGGCAACCCAGTGAGGAGGTGTTTCAGCTACCACAGCTCAACCTAATCAACATCCTCGCCCATGCGCAAGGTCTTGACGGCAGCGGGACGGACTGGATGAGCAATGGCAGCTCTAACCAATGGTCGACAGCCAGCTGGACCGTGTCGCAGTGATAATGGTTCCTCCGATGAAACTCCTGGAGTTCCTCAATGGGAATGAGGGGGGAATTGTTTGGGGGAACTAGGGAATCCACTGTCTCACTGGCGATAGTCTCCAAATCATCCCCAGTGCCCACACCAATTCGCCATCCCTCCCCCAGGTCACTGCCACTTGCGACCGACCCACCCACTGCATAGAAGGCAGCTAGCGGTTTGGGCACTCCAACTGGCCCTACCTCTGCAAGCATGCCACCCCAGGATCCAAAGCAGGGAAGTCCTCCCTAGGCTCCTTTGAGGGATCTGGGTCAGAGGGTGGCAGCAGTCCGGGCTCCTCGCCCGCCTCCAAACACTGTAATTCAGGTCCTGGGCTGTATGTCAAAACCAGGAGCAAGACAATCCCTAGCACCACGAAGGCGCCCGGCACCACGCCCAAAGATGGGGAGAGGGTGCCCTTCCCTTCCCCACCACGATCAACTAACCCAGTGGGTGGGGTGATTTTATTTACATCATCGAGCAGTAACAGGCTTAGTGGCACCCAGGACGCCCAACCTGGTGACAAGTGGCATGTTATCATGATCCGTGGCCCCCCCGCCCCCCCCCCCCCCCACATGGGCAGGGCTTCTGCCCCCAGGGCCCGCCTCTAGATGCTTCTTCCTCCGCACCTTCCTTCCGTGAGGACACTCCAACCCCCACCCTGGTCGAGGCCATGTGGTGGGTGCCTCCGCCATCGACGACGCAGTCTTCCCTTCTGGCGCGGGGGCAGGGATAGGTTCTGGGGGAAGGAGTGGTGACGGCACCAGCCCTAGCTGTTTTGGCATGCTGGGCGCCAGGACAGTTACTGCAGAAATGCCCCACCTCCTAACAGGCATGGCACCGCACACCGTCCGAGGTCCAGAAGGCGCAGTAGGTAAAATTGAAGTCAATGGGAATCGGGGGGAAAACTCTCCGTTGGCTGAAGTAATACTTAGCACAAAGGAAAATGGTTGTGGTTGTTGGAGGTCAATCATCTTAGCCCCAGGACATCGCTGCAGGAGTTCCTCAAAGCAGTGTCCTAGACCCAGCCATCTTCAACTGCTTCATCAATGACATCCCTCCATCATAAGGTCAGAAGTGGGGATGTTCGCTGATGATTGCACAGTGTTCAGTTCCATTCGCAATTCCTCAGATGATGAAGCAGTCCATGCAGCAAGACCTGGACAACATTCAGGCTTGGGTCGATAAGTGGCAAATAACATTCGCGCCACACAAGTGCCAGGCAATGACTATCTCCAAGCGAGTGTTTAAGCACCTGCCCTTGAAATTCAACAGCACAGCCGAATCTCCCACCATCAACATCCTGGGGGTCACCATTGACCAGAACATTAACTGGACCAGCCACATAAATACTGTGGCAACAAGAATGGGTCAGAAGCTGGGTATTCTGCAGCGAGCGTCTCACCTCTTGACTCCCCAAAGCCTTTCCACCATCTACAAGGGACAAGTCAGGAGTGTGATGTAATACTCTCCACTTGCCTGCATGAGTGTAGCTCCAACAACACTCAAGACAAGGACAAAGCAGTCTGCTTGATTGGTACCCCATCCACCACCTTAAACATTCACTCCCTCCATCACCAGCACACCTTAGCTGCAGTGAGTACCATCTACAAGATGCACTGCAGCAACTCGCCAAGGCTTCTTTAGCAGCACCTCCCAAACCGGCGACCTCTACCACCTAGAAGGACAAGGGCAGCAGGTGCATGGGAACACTATCACCTGCAAGTTCCCCTCCAAGTTGCACACCATCCTGACTTGGAAATATATCGCCGATCCTTCATCATCGCTGGGTCAAAATCCCGGAACTCCCTCCCTAACAGCACTGTGGGAGTACCTTCACCACAAGGATTTCAGCGGTTCAAGAAGGCGGCTCATCATCACTTCTCAAGGGCAATTAGGGATGGGCAATAAATGCTGGCCTTGCCAGCGACGCCCACATCCCAGGAATGAATTTTTAAAAAAGGTGATTCCCCCGGTGGTGGATGTAGAAATCACCCACTGTTTCCTCTTGTCGGGCCATCTGGTTAAATAGCTGACGACAGAAGCAGAGGAGGTGATGGAGGCTTGTCTCCCTGAGTATGAGTGGGATCTGCTCAACCTCTGACCACATCTACCCCAGATGGGGGAGGAGGAGCTCTGATGATGGTCTTATCTCTTCCTGCTCTCCATCCTTCTCTTTCATATCTCATCCTCGATGATGTGTCCTTCTCCTTTTACTTAGACCTTGTGGTAAGCACAGTGCTAATGTTACTGGACTAGTAATACAGAGGTCTGGACTAATGATCTGGAGACAAGAGTTTAAATCTCAACATGGCAGCTGGTGTGACAGTGCCTTTGCCGCATGGATAACGGGTGAGAGGGAGCTGAGTGTCAGGATGATGTGGGGGTGAGAGGGAGCTGAGTGTCAGGATGATGTGGGGGTGAGAGGGAGCAGAGTGCCAGGATGATGTGGGGGTGAGAGGGAGCAGAGTGTCCGGATGATGTGGGGTGAGAGGGAGCAGAGTGTCAGGATGATGTGGGAGTGAGAGGGAGCAGAGTGCCAGGATGATGTGGGGGTGAGAGGGAGCAGAATGTCAGGATGATGTGCGGTGACAGGGAGCAGAGTGCCAGGACGATGTGGGAAGAGAGGGAGCAGAGTGTCAGGATGATGTGGGTGAGAGGGAGCAGAGTGTCAGGATGATGTGGGGTGAGAGGGAGCAGAGTGCCAGGATGATGTGGGGTGAGAGGGAGCAGAGTGCCAGGATGATGTGGGGTGAGAGGGAGCAGATTGCCAGGATGATGTGGGTGAGAGGGAGCAGAGTGTCAGGATGATGTGGGGTGAGAGGGAGCAGAGTGTCAGGATGATGTGGAGGTGAGAGGGAGCAGAGTGCCAGGATGATGTGGGTTGAGAGGGAGCAGAGTGTCAGGATGATGTGGGGTGAGAGGGAGCAGAGTGTCAGGATGATGTGGGGGTGAGAGGGAGCAGAGTGCCAGGATGATGTGGGGTGAGAGGGAGCAGAGTGCCAGGATGATGTGGGGTGAGAGGGAGCAGAGTGCCAGGATGATGTGGGGTGAGAGGGAGCAGAGTGCCAGGATGATGTGGGCTGAGAGTGAGCAGAGTGCCAGGATGATTTGGGGTGAGAGGGAGCAGAGTGTCAGGATGATGTGGGGTGAGAGGGAGCAGAGTGCCAGGATGATGTGGGGTGAGAGGGAGCAGAGTGCCAGGATGATGTGGGGGTGAGAGGGAGCAGAGTGCCAGGATGATGTGGGGGTGAGAGGGAGCAGAGTGCCAGGATGATGTGGGGTGAGAGGGAGCAGAGTGTCATGATGATGTGGGTTGAGAGGGTGTCTCTGAGATCTCCTGGCATGCTCTCCTCCTTCCAAATAAGAGAAATGAGTTCATGTATTCGCACCAATAATGCTTCTCCGCCATGTTTTAGCGCCTCGGCGGGGATTCCATCTGCTCCTGAGGCCTTCTTGTTCTTCAGTTGTCGGATGGCCTTTTCAACCTCATTCCGGGCTGGGGTTGTGCTGAGGTGGTGGCGGGTAGCATGCTGCGGGATGGAGTTGAGGACACTCGCGTTGAAGACAGAGTCTCGGTTAAGGAGATCTTCGAAGTGCTCCTTCCAGTGGGCACTGACTGCCTCTCTGTCCTTGATGAGTACCTCTCCGTTCTTAGCCCGCAGTGGGGTAGGACCTTGGGTGCTTGCGCCGTAGGTGGTCTTGACTGCGCTAAAGAATCCACACACGTCGTGGTTGTCGGCTAGCTGCTGGATCTCCTGCGCTTTTTCCACCCACCATCTGTTCTTTTGGTTGTGAGTTTTTTGTTGGACCTCGGCCTTCAGGTGTCTGTAGAGCTACTTTCTTGCTCTCGAGTTTGGTTGGTGTTTCCAGATCAGGAATGCCTTGCACCTGTGGCTTATTAGCTCCTGGATCTCCTGGTCGTTCTCATCGAACCAGTCTTGGTTTTTCCTGGTCGAGTGACCGAGCGTCTCTTCACAGGTGCTGATTATGGAGGCCTTGAGTGCAGACCAGGCGCTGTGGACACTGTGGGCTGGATTTTATGAATGGAGACGTGTTGGAGGTGGGACTGCTGCTTGCCGGGTCTCAGTCCCGCTTCCATCAGCCTCTGGCCAACCAGCGGGATTTTCCCCTGATTGACCTTGTTAAGCCCGCCCAGCGGGCTCATCGGGCCAATTAGGGGGAAGTCACTGACAAAGCACGTCAACGTCTGACGTGCCATCTGTCAAGATTTCTTGAAAGAAGAAATGTCAGCGTTTGACAGCTCTGTGAAGCTGTCAAACACTGACATTCTGTGTAGTCTGATGAGACCTTGTGTTCAGGACTCATCAAACCTTTCAACTTTGTAGAAATCACCTGGCTGCTGGTTCGGAGGATCCAACAGCCAGTCTGTGATCTCTACAATGAAGATGTCGGAACTCCGGATCCACAGCATCTGTCGGCAGAAACAAAGGTAAGGGAACATTTTATAACACTTAACACTCACCTTACATACTTACCACTCCACACTTGCACCCATTACTCACCTCTACATCTCACTTTCAGACCCCTCCGACCCCCGTAGACCTCCTTGTCTCCTCCACCCTGGCGGGGTTCTCCGAGGTCGGGAAGCCTGCACTTGGAAAGGTAAAATGGGACTAATCTTTTTTTCTGCCTGTTAACTAGCTGTTAACAGGTAGTTAATAGGATTTAATCTCTTTCCCGCCTCAAGGAGACGGGACCCGGGGCAGGAAGGCTTCCCGCCTCCTGGCAAAAGGGCACGGAGGCAGGATGGGGACGGGTTTGCCAGCCGCCCCCACATTCTGCAACTTTACCGGCAGTCCCGCCTCCATACCCGCCTCCTCGGGGCTGACAAAATCCAGCCCTGTGTCTCTGAATCACTGGGCATCGTCAGGTTGGTTGTGAGGCGCAGGCTGAATAGGGCTTTCTTAGCAGGGTCTTTGAGTGCTCCAGCGTTGATTTTCCTGCGGCATTGTTGCCGCCGCTGTTTTGGGTCTACGTTGATGGAGATCACAGAGCGGATTAGGTGGTGGTCTGTCCAGCAGTCGTCAGCTCCTGTCATGGCGCGGGTGATGTGGACGTCCTTGCGGTCCCTCGCTAAGACGATGATGTAGTTCAGCAGATGCCAGTGCTTGGAGCGAGGGTGTTGCCATGAAGCCTTGTACTTGTCTCTCTGACGGAACAAGGTGTTGGTTATGACAAGGCCATGTTCTAAGCATTTTGTCAGGAGGAGGGCACCGTTGGAGTTGGCTTTCCCTACCCCCTCTCTGCCGCTCACACCTCCCCAGAGGTCTGTGTCCTTTCCAACTCTGGCGTTGAAGTTGCCAAGGAGGATCAGCTTGTCGCCTGTTGGGACTCAGGACAGGAATTGTTCGAGGCTGGAGTAGAATTCCTCTTTGGTCTCGTCTGTGGCTTTCAGTGTTGAAGCGTACGCACTGATGGCCGTAGCGCACTGGTTCCGGGCTAGGGTGAGCTGTAGAATCATGATGCGTTTGTTTATTCCACAAGGGGAGTCTCTGAGACGTTCAACTAGCTCATTTTTTATGGCAAAGCCTACCCCATGGAGGCGGCGTTCTTCTTCAGGTTTTCCTTTCCAGAAGAAGGTGTATCCACCGCCTTGCTCCTTGAGCTGGCCTTCCCCTGCCCGCCGGGTCTCACTTAGGGCGGTGATGTCTATGTCGAAACGTCTGAGCTCCCGGGCAACGATAGCAGTACGGCGTTCCAGTCTGTCGCTGTTGGGGTTGTCCATGTGGGTCCTGACATTCCAGGTCCCGAACTTCATTTTAAAGGGTGGAAGATGCCTGTGCATGAATTCTTTTAATGTGGGGTGGCCATTGCACACCAGCTACCACACAGGCTTGACAGAGCAAGGTCTTGGTCCAATGGCATGGGGATCCAAGACGATTGGTGACCAGGCTCTGCTACATTGGCCTAGCACACACACACACAAACATACTCCTACTGTCCTCCTCCCTCCTTCCCTGCCTGGGTTTCATAGGCTGCAGTGTGGTCCTCCTGACCCCGCTGCTGGTCCACACTGCGCCACTCCTGGGCCTCAACATCGCTGCTGGGCTCGTCCTTGCTCCTGGGCCTCGTCCTCGCCACTGGGCCTCGTCCTCGCTCCTGGGTCCCAACCGCGCTCCTGGGCCTCGACCTCGCTCCTCGTTCCCGACCTCGCTCCTGGGCCTCGACTTTGCTCCTGGGTCCTGACCTTGCCCCTGGGCCTCGTCCTCGTTCCTGGACCTCGCTCCTGGGCCTCGTCCTCGCTCCTGGACCTCGACCTCACTCCTGGGCCCCGTCCTCGCCCCTGGGCCTCGTCCTCGCTCCTGGATCCCGACCTCGCTCATGGGTCCCGACCTCACTCCTGGGCCTCGACCTCGCTCCTGGGTCCCGACCTCCTTATAGTGTGACTCCTTCCAGTGAGTGTGTCCTGCGGTGTGTCCTTACATAGAACATAGAACAGTACAGCACAGTACAGGCCCTTCGGCCCTCGATGTTGTGCCGAGCATTGTCCGAGACCAAGATCAAGCTATCACACTCCCTATCACTCTGGTGTGCTCCATGTGCTTATCCAATAACCGCTTGAACGTTCCTAAAGTGTCCGACTCCACTATCACAGCAGGCAGTCCATTCCACACCCCAACCACTCTCTGAGTAAAGAATCTACCTCGGACATCCTTCTAGTGAGTGTGTCCCTGAAGGGATAATTACAAGTCCTAGCCCTTCTCGGGCTACCCCAGATCAGGTGTATTCCCCAGACGTTCACCTTCAACTAAAGTTAGCAGTAGCCGAATCCTATAAGATGCTTAATTGGGTCTAAAGGTCAGATTACCTCTCCCTAAAGGAAAGAAACGGCCTGAAGATGTTACCGTCCTCCGGATAGCACTTTTAATTTAACTAGACTGTAACCTTCCGGATATTATGAGGGTCCGGAGAAACCCCCCAGAATTCTGCAACTCCTCTCAAAAGAGTGTTCAGAAATTGAGTTCGCGAGATTGATACAGAAATACTACTTGAGACAATTCTAAAAATATATAGATTTATTAAAGAACCGACATTTAGTTAACAGCTGGTATGGCAATCGCAACTTTAACCGTTCAAAATACAAATAGCTTACATTTCTTATCAGAGATCCTTATTCTCAAATCTTAACTTTGTTACATTTCCACACTTCTACTTATTTCTTAATCCAGAATATCCACCAAAATCAAATAACTTGATTACCCGAGACTCAGAGTTGCAGGCCTACAGAGTGGTTCTGAAGGCAAGAATCGCTTGCCTTTCCAGCGACTTCTGACTTTTCATCTGAAAAGCTCTTATTTTTATACTCTTTTTTAGTGGTATATTCTTTGAAGTTTTCTGCTGATGTAAGCTAATTGTCTCTAGTGATACTCTATTGAATTCTTTTCTATTCTTACTGTCATTTCAGCTGCCAACTTTTAGAATCCTGTCTCTACCTTTTAGGTGTTTCAAAAACTTATCATTTTTATGGTTATTATCGATTTATCTATTTGATGCTATTCTTAGGAAGTCTTTCTATTGAATCCTAAAACCACCTTAACTGGTTACAACCACAGACTCCTGTCTCCGTGGTGTTCCAAGTTTAACACATAAACATTGTGATTGCTTGGTGTCATCTATTGATATTATATTTTCAAAGTCTTCTGTAGGTACATTTTACAATATGTAAATCAAACCGACTTCTCTTGTTTTCTTGCTATCTCAATTGGTTGCATATTTAATCGTGTTTCCTGTCTTATTTGATGTTACTTTTACAAAGGCACATGGTTTTTTAATATTCTGTGCACCTGTTCGACGTGTTAGATTTTGACACTTTAAACTGGGTAATGGTATTGTGTTGTTCCAAACTCCAGACCTTCAGGAAGCACCAATGGTTTGCTTCAATAGGGGCTTTGTCTTTGTATTTACAAACCAATTCCCATTTCAAAGCTTGTGGTGTTTACAGCTTTTGTTATCAACTGTTCTTATCCCAAAAGCCTGTATTGTGTTTGCAGCCTGTGTCGCCAAGGCTTTCTAGACTTTTAAACTCAGTATGTCATGTATTAATATTATCAAAATCTGTTCATAGGATGATGTATTTTTCTGAAATATGGCTTATTCCTTCACATCCCGCGGTGTCTCCTTCCAGTGAGTGTGTCCCGCGGTGTCTCCTTCCAGTGAGTGTGTCCCGCGGTGTCTCCTTCCAGTGAGTGTGCATAACATTGAAAGGGAGTGTGAGGGCAGCATAGTTGAATAGCGAAGTGATTGTGTTCATAGAGTGAGAGGGATGGTGAAGGGTGCAAGTGTTGTAAGGGTAAAGTGGGATGTGGAGGAGGAGGTTGACAATGCAGAGTGCTGGTGATGAGAGGAGGAGGGGAGCAGAAGGAGGATCAAGCTGAAGGTATACTCACTTTGCCTGGTCTTACAAGGGCATTGAACCTTTTACGACACTGCAGCCATGTTCTGCTACACACTGTTCTGGAGTTTATATCCCTCGCCAGCCTTGGTTTCTTTGGGAGGCCTCTTCCTCCCAGATAAGGGTAAGAACACCTCCCTGCTAGCTCTCGCCCCCTCAAACAGCATACCCAGCGCCTCATCCGAGAACCTCGGGGACGCCCTTGCCTTGGAGCTGCCCATTCTTCAAGGAGATAAAAGTTTGGAGGTGGTGCACCATCGATCAAAAAACAGTGGAATGAGCCAAGGCAGCAAGCAGCCCTTAAATGAAGCTGGATAAGTGATGTCAGCAGAGGCGAGTTTCAGTCCCAAAAGACTAATTGGCCCAGGGTAACCCACACCTCTGAAAGTAACTGGCCAATTAGGGGAAAATCGCAAATTTTTCCCACCTGACAGTGGAGGCGGGTTTGGAACCCACCCAAACAGTTGCCAGGGAGAGGGATGGAGTCAGTGGCTGGGGAACGGAGTTTGTGGCGGGGACCGAAGACAATGGCTTCAGTCTTCCCATTGTTTAATTGGAGAAAATTTCTGCTCATCCCCTACTGGATGTTGGACAAGCAGTCTGACAATTTAGATACAGTGGAGGGGTCGAGAGAAGTGGTAGTGAGGTAGAGCTGGGTGTCGTCAGCGGACATTTGGAAACTGACGCTGTGTTGTCGGATGATGTCGACGAGGGGCAGCATGTAGATGGGAAAGAGGAGGGGGCCAAGGATAGATCCTTGGGGGACACCAGAGGCAACGATGTGGGAGTGGGAAGAGAAGGCATTGCAGGTGGTTCTTTGGCTATGATTAGATAAGATAAGAACGGAACCAGGCGAGTGCAGTCCCACCCAGCTGGATGACGGTGGAGAGGCATTGGAGGAGGATGGAGTGGCCAACCGTATCAAAGGCTGCACACAGGATGAGGAGGGATAGTTTACCGTTGTCACAATCACATGGGATGTCATTTGTGACTTTCAAAAGAGCCATTTCAGTACTGTGGCAGGGGCGGTAATCTGATTGGAGGCATTCAAACATGGAGTTTCGGGAAAGATGGATACAGATTTGGGAGGTGACAACACGTTCAAGGAGTTTGGAGAGGAAAGGGAGGTTGGAGATGGGCCAGTTATTTGCAGCGATGGAGGGGGTCAAGGGTTGTTTTTTTGAGGGGTGATGACGGCAGATTTGAAGGAGAGGGGGACAGTACTTGAGGACAGAGAACTGTTTACAATATCAGCTAACATGGGAGCCAGAAAAGGAAGTTGGGTGGTCAGCAGTTTAGTGGGAATAGGGTCAAGGGAGCAGGAAGTGGGTCTCATGGACAAGATGAGCGCAGAGAGGTCATGAGGGGAGATCGAAGAGAAACTGGAGAAAGATGCAAGTTCAGGACTAGGGCAGGGGGGAACCTGAGTGGAAGATTGGCCCGGTGGGCTAGGGGAAGGAAGGAAGTGGCGGAGGCAGTTGATTGGATGCTCTCAATCTTGGAGATAAAGAAGTCCATGAGTTCCTCGCACTGGTTGTTGGAGGTGAGGGTGGAGGAGACGGGGAGAGGGGTTTAAGGAGACAGTTTGCAGTAGAGATAAGAAGCTGGGGGTTATCTTTACATTCCAGAATGATCCTGGAATAGTGAGCAGTTTTGGCAGACGAGAGCAGGACCTGTTGATGCTTTATGTGGTCCAGCCAAATCTGGTGGTGAATGGCTAAACCAGGTGTCCGCCATATCCCTTCAAGTCTGCGTCCTTTGGACTTAAGGGAGCGGAGATGAGGGCCATAGCAGGGGGAATGGCCAGGATGTGAGAGAGTAATGGTTTTAATAGGGACTAGGGCATCAAAGATGGTGGTGAGGTTATGGTTGAGCAGATCGGTAGCTGCAGAAATGTTGTGGTGAATGGAGGGTCAAAGGCTGTACTGTTGGGATTTTGTAAGTGCAGTTGTAAGTGAGTTGGGGAGAGTTTTTTCCAGGGGCAGACACAGAGGTAAGCGGGGGAAGGGGGATGTGGGTGGAGAACGATACAATGAAGTGGTCAGAGATGGCCTGAACTGCGATTGACACGATGGGAGTAACGAGGCCAAGAGAGATGGCAAGTTCAAGGGGGTGGCTGTGAATATGGGTTGGGGAGTTTACATGGAGGGAGAGATTAAGGGAGGATAGGAGGCTAGTGAACTCAGAGCAGACAGGGAGCATGATGAATTGAGATGGAGGTTGAAATCACCGAGGATGAGAAGTCACTCGGTGCAGAGGCTGAGGGAGGACAGCAGTGAAGTTAAGAAGGAGAAAGGGTGACAGACCGAGGTGTGATTTGGTGAGGAGAGCCACACCGCCATCACGGCGGTCTGAGCGGGGCAAGTGTTGGAAGGTATAGCCAGGTGAGGAGGCTTCATTGAGGGGTAAGGCAAACCCCTCAGTCAGGGCCATGATGTCGATGCAATCATCCATAATAAGCTCATGGATGGCAAGGGCCTTGTTCACAAGTGAATGGACATTCTAGAGGGTTACTGATGGCTGATCCACTGCCAGAGTCCACAGAGTCAGCACTGGGAGGGGTGAATTAGACTGGGAGAAGATTAGCAAGATTAGCCCCCATCAGGCACGCTGGGTGGGAAGGTCCGTGTAGGATGGGAGAGTTGGGGTTGCTGCTCGTGAGGAAGCAGCGATGAGGGACTCGATGGGATCTTCGTGGAATGCCAAGAGAGGCAGACAGGGAAGCTGTCGGCTCATCTCAGAGGGAGTCAAGCCTGGGATGGTGGCAGAGTAGGAAGGTTGAAGAATGATGAAGGGTTGGGGTAGAGATTTGGGAGAGCAGAGTACCAAAGAGAGGAGAGATGAAAGGAGGTATTACGATAGGGGAGAGCGGTCAAGGAGGGATAGAGAGAAAAGAAAAAAGGGAGAAAAAAGTGGAAATAGAAGTGATTGGCTCGGGTCCAGAGCGGCAGCCAAAATGCGCACGCGAATGGACACAGAGAAAACTCAAGTTACATAGGCCTGGTTATGTAGCAGTTATTGGGATCCATATTTCCTGGCAGTAACAGGGAATAGATAGGAGACAATAGGAGGGAGTCCAGAGTTAAAGTCAGAGGTCCCGTGGAGGGATAAAGTTGACGTAGGTAGGGTGGAGTCGGCATGGAGCATCGACCAACTGTAGTCCAAGTTCGAACACAGGTGTAGCGGGCGAGTGAAATCCAGAAGCTATTTGAAGGGTAGAGAATTTGAGGATGGAGGTTATTTCCGTGGGAATGAGAATCCAGGAGATGTGCAGAATCGGTTGCGGTGCAGAAAGATGATGGCGAAATTGACGTGAAGTTGAGGTCACCGTAAATCAGAAGTGGTGAAGAAATGTAACTCACTAACCAGCAACCGACAAAGCTGAAAAACCCAGACACCCAGCTCAGCACAGAAACAGCTGCAGTGGGGGAAGGGCAGTAGATTGGCAAAGTGATTGAAAAGTTTCAAAAATGAAAGGACAGTATCGAACCCAGCGCACCACTCAATCCCAGAGGTGAAAGGTCAACATCTAACGCACTGCATCTCCCAGTAACAGTGGACTACAGCAGGACGTTGTTCTAATTAAACAAGGTTTGAGGTTCATAGGAATGTAAAATGGTCAAGGCCATTAGTGTACGCGTTTTGGGAAAATAAATGGGATTGTAGAATTTTATCCTCAAAATTTCTGGATTCCCATGCAGTAAAACTGGAATGATCTTATTCAGTCACTGTAAGTCGGAACCCTGAAATGGTTCCTAAATAACTTACCTTCCAAAGTGCAGAACAGCTGTAGTTCTGAAAGTCAAGAACACAGGGATGTGTTAGTGCGAGAGATTCTGCAGTTACTGCCGCACCCTGTAAAGGAACACTGGGTACACAAACAGAACACACTCAGGCCTAGAAATTCATCTCAGGCGGTGCTGCGAAACGGGCCGTATCGGATCCACCGGCCGTTATACGCAACGCCGGATATTCAGTTCCATTGACTGAATTTCTAGGCCATAATATGCTTCCTAACTAAATATGAAATTAAACTCTTAATCTAGATTAATAAAGAAAAAGTTGGATAATGTTAATAAATAATTGATCACATTTTAAAATTCTAAATCTCTGAAGTTTAAGATCTTGACGGAATTTACAATTGACGTGTTTTCACCTTTTGCCTGATGTTCCAGTGATGATGTAATGGGCTGTATCTCAGCAACAACTCATTATCTGTTCAGCTAATGAAACATGGCAGTGATGGGATAATAGTTAGGGTGCATATTCATGATTTTCAACTGGTTAACCCCGGGTTACAATGATAGAAGAGGGGATCACAGCCAGACAGGATTACAGTATCTGCCCACAAATAAAGTACATGTGTCAGCAGGTTATAGATTAGCTGTGTGTGTATGTGATTGTTATGTAGCACTATTACAATAACCTCTAGTACAGGGATGGGGGGTGAATCAAGCTGTAAAATCTATAAATTTACCAACAATCGATCTTGAGATTCTGATAATGTAAAGTGATGTCATTACTTAACTGCATAAAATGTTTATTTCTCTTCATTACACTGCAATGTCTTCACTCGCATGTGCTGAAGGCTGCAAATAATGGGGGTGTTGGCTGCAAAATTTTAAAATGTGCAACTTCCCGGAGCTCAAATGGCTCATGATTTAGTGAGTCCAGCTTTTAAGCTGTTAGTGGATTTCAGCTTCCCCAGCCCAGGGAGTGGGTCATATTGGCCAGAGCTTCTTCTCCTGATCATTATCCAGTTCACCAAACAGAAGAGCATGTTTGAATGGCAGATGAAAACCAGATCAGGATTGACTGTAAAGGGCTCGAGGTCCAACAGGCCAGTTGCTCTCAAGACCCACACATGAAGACCAAAATGTCAGTGTAGTTTTATCACAGGACAGCCGAAGGAGCATTGCAGATTTAGCCCAACTGTGCTGGAATCAAAACCTGGAATTAATCTACAAGTCCCATTGTCAAACATCCCGCTTTCTGAGATTTCACTCCCATTCCTTAGAGTTACCTTATCAGATAGTTCAAATCTTAGTGAGTTGATTTGGCTCGTACTGATGATTTTCCACCATTCCCTCACTCTCCATTTCAAGCTCATTTCCTTCAGCTCTTAGCAGCCCTAATGTGTGCACAGAAAGTCCTTTTACAGCCTTTATGCGTTTTTAAAATTAATTTTCTCTCATACTCCCTCTTTACCTTTCTGATCTCTCTCTAGTTCATACTGATGATCTTGGCTGCAAGCACTAAATCCTTCTTTTCTTAGCTTCAAATTAGATATCATTCCCTCTTCCTTCATTGAAACCCCGGCTTCAACAGATTCCCCTTTTCCTTCACTGAAATTAGAATCATAGAATGGTTACAGCACAGGAGGCCATTCAGCCCGTCGAGTCCGTGCCGGCTCTCTGCAAGAGCACTTCAGCTAGTCCCACTCCACCACCCTTTCCCCGTAGTCCTGAATTTTTTTCCTTCAGGTACTTATCCAATTCCCTTTTGAAAGCCACTATTGATTCTGCCTCCACCACCCTTTCAGGCAGTGAATTCCAGATCCTAACCACTCGCTGCATAAAAAAGTTTTTCCTCATATCGCTTTTGGTTCTTCTGCCAATCAACTTAAATCTGTGTCTTCTGGTTCTCGGCCCTTCCACCAATGGGAACAGTTTCTCTCTATCTACTCTGGCTGGACCCCTCATGATTTTGAACACCTCTATCAAATCTTCTCTCAACCTTCTCTGCTCTAAGGAAAACAACCTCAGCTTCTCCAGTCTATCCACGTAACTGAAGTCCCTCATCCCTGGAACCATTCTTGTAAATCTTTTCTGCACCCTCTCTAAGACCTTCACATCTTTCCTAAAGTGCGGTGCCCAGAATTGGACACAATACTCCTGTTGAGGCCGAACCAGTGTTTCATAAAGGTTCATCATAACGTCCTTGCTTTTGTACTTGTAGAATTCGCAATATATCGCGATTTCATTAAATAAGGAGAAAACACAAAGTTTCGTTCAAACAGCTTTTATTTCAGTAGAATGCTGGCAGGTTTAAAGTGGACACAAGCAGCCTGTAAAATGGCCACCGCACCTCGTGACAGAACATTCTAGACTTTTCGACAGGCAGACAAGATGGCGTTCCAATAAACATTTGTGCAAGATCGATTAAGATTCAGCACAGTGAAGATAATACACGAGACATTATGGGTTTGCAGTATACACATAGATACTGAAATCGGTCTCCCAGGTACAAAGGAAGGCCATTGTACCGAGTAATCAAGGGCCCATCCAAAAGACATTAATATGTAAAATCCCAACGACTCTACGATGAGAGAGCCGTTAGCAGGTAGTTATACAGGACACTTGGAAGCCCCAAACCCCTCCAGGGAGAACACCGACCGATTTAACAATGGGAGAAATATTAACAGGTACTCAGACATTTACGAGTAGCCCCGAAACCCATTAAGAACGGAGATCACCCATACAAGACATTTGAGCGCCAGACCTTAAACAAAAGAATGGACATTATAGTTGGGCGGGAAACGGAAGATTTTGCACTATAATTGCAGGCTCCAAACCGTCCATTCTCTCTCTTGCTCCTGTGCTTTTATCCGGTCGATTCGTAACCTCGTGGCTGCTCCTGTGTACTCGTAGTTGGGCTCGCTCCTGCTTGCCTGTTGCCTCTTCTGAAAAGACTGTTGAACTTTCTGATCCGTTCGGATCTACCTCGTGTCGCGTAACGAAGACCTATGTTGGTAACTGGCAGCGGAACCGAAGGCCCGAGATGAGATAAGATGAGATGAGATGAGAAGAGAGGAAGACCATATCCATCGCCACGGTCAGTAAATCCCGACCGCGCCTGTAGGTCGACTGTCCAAGTTTTCCTTGCTAGGAAGACTTCTTTGAACTTGCAAGGAAACATATCGTATCGACGATATCGACAACTGTGCTCGAAGAGTACCTGTTAAACCAACCAACACAGGTCTTCATCACAGCAGACGGTCCAGCCTGCTAGCCGGAGCAGCAGAAGCAAGTAAACAAGTGGGACCAGGAGATCTCCTGACCGACACGTGGGTGCTGCGGTGAAAAACATCCGATCAGCTATTCGGAATTTCTCCGAGTTATCACGAGTGGTGAGCATGAGTCTCGAAATCCTACGAATCTAGTTTAGGATAGATATTGATAGGGGAGGGTTTAAGGATTAAGGATATTTGTAATGTGTGCCCCTATTTATTTTGTGCCGTTCGTTCCTCGTTTCCCTAAGATCGACTATATAACTGTTTGTAAGATTGTACTGTCATTAATCTGTGCTTATGACATGTATTTCATAATCTTAAGTAACATGCAATAAAGATTTTTCCATTTCGTACCATTCAAACCAAGTCTACATGAGTTTTATCTCCATTACTGCTCTCGCATCTAAGTCCAGTGTCTAGAACCGTAAGGGAGAGTGATTCGAACCACTCACAGGTGTGTCTAGTGTTCCCAGACTGGCTGGAGACCAGAACAGGCAGCAAGGCCTAGACCCGCACTGACATACAGGCTGCACAGAGCCGCGTGAATCTCACAGGCCATGAGACACGCAGGGTCAGAATCCCTTACATACTCTATGTCTCTATTTATGAAACCCAGGATACCGTATGCTTTTTTAACCACGCTCTCAACCTGCCCTGCCACCTTCAACGATTTGTGCACATATACCCACAGGTCTCTCTGTTCATGCACCCCCTTTAGTTTATATTGCCTCTCCTCCTCCTTCCTACCAAAATGTATCACTTCGCACTTTTCTGCGTTAAATTTCAACTGCCACGTGTCTGCCCATTCCATCACCCTATCTATGTCTTCTTGAAGTCTATCAGTATCCTCCTCACTGTTCACTATACTTTCAAGTTTTATGTCATCTGCAAATTTTGAAATTGTCCCCTGTACACCAAAATCTAAGTTATTAATATATATCAAGAAAAGCAGTGGTCCTAGTACCGACCCCTGGGGAACACCACTGTATAACCTAACTCCAGTCCAAAAAACAACCGTTCACCACTACTCTCTGTTTCCTGTCACTAAGGCAATTTTGTATCCATACTACCACTGCCCCTTTTCTTCCATGGGCTTCAACATTGCTGGCAGCCTACTATGTGGCACTTTATCAAACACCTTTTGAAAGTCCATATACACCACATCAACTGCATTGCCCTCATCAAACCTTTCTGTTACCTCATCAAAAACTGGATCAAATTAGTTAAACACGATTTGCCTTTAACAAATCCATGCTGGCTTTCCTTAATTAATCCATACTTGTCTAAGTGACTGTTAATTTTGTCCCGGATTATCGTTTCTAAAAGCTTCCCCACTAGCGAGGTTAAACTGACCGGCCTGTAGTTGCTGGGTTTATCCTTGCACCCTTTTTTGAACAAGGGTGTAAAATTTGCAATTCGCCAGTCCTCTGGCACCAGCCTCATATCCAAGGAGGATTGGAAGATTATGGCCAGTACTTCCACAACTTCCACCTTTACTTCCCTCAGCATTCTAGGATGCATCCCATCTGGTCCTGGTGACTTATCTACATTAAATACAGCCAGCCTTTCTAGTACCTCCTCCGTATCAATTTTTATCCCATCCAGTATCTCAACTACCTCCTCTTTCACTATGACTTTGGCAGCATCTTCTTCCTTGGTAAAGACAAATGCAAAGTATTCATTTAGGACCTCAGCCATGCCCTCTGCCTCCATGCGTAGGTCTCCATTTTGGATCCTAATCAGCCCCACCTCTCCTCTTACTACCCGTTTACTATGTATATGCCTATAGAAGACTTTTGGATTCCCTTTTATTTTAGCTGCCAATCTATTCTCATACTCTCTCCCTGCCCCTCTTATTTCCTGTTTCACTTCCCCTCTGAACTTTCTATGTTCAGCCTGGTTCTCAATTGTATTCTCAACCTGACATCTGTCATACACCCGCTTTTTCTGCTTCATCTTTCGCTCTCTCTCTTTCGTCATCCAGGGAGCTCTGACTTTGGTTGCCCTACCTCCCCCTCGTGGGAATGTACCTCGACTGTATCCAAACCATCTCCTCTTTAAAGGCAGCCCATTGTTCGATTACAGTTTTGCCTGCCAATCTTTGATTCCAATTTACCCGGGCCAGATCCATTCTCAACCCACTGAAGTTGGCTTTCCTCCAATTAAGTATTTTTACTCTAGACTGCTCCCTGTCCTTTTCCATAGCTAGTCTATAACTTATGATACTGTGAGCAATGTTCCCTAAATGTTCCCCTACTGACACTTGCTCTACTTGACCCACCTCATTCCCCAGAAACAGATCCAGCAATGCCTCCTTCCTCGTTGGGCTGGAAACGTACTGATCAAGAAAGTTCTCCTGAACACACTTTAGAAATTCTTCCCCCACTGTGCCCTTTACACTATTACTATCCCAGTCTATATAAGGATAGTTGAAGTCCCCCATTATCACTACTCTATAGTTCTTGCACATCTCTCTAATTTCCCTGCAAATTTGCTCCTCTATATCTTTCCCACCAGTTGGTGGCCTATAGAATAGACCTAGTAGTGTAATGGCACCTCTATTGTTTCTCAACTCTAACCAAATAGATTCTGTCCTTGACCTCTCTAGGACATCCTCTCTCTCCAGCACTGTAATATTCTCCTTAATCAATACTGCCACCCCACCTCCTTTTTTTCCTTCCCTATCTTTCCTGAAAACCTTATATCCAGGAATATTTAGTACCTAATCCTGCCCTTTTTTGAGCTAGGTCTCCGTTATCGCCACAACATCATATTCCCATGTGTCTATTTGCGCCTGCAGCTCACCAGCCTTATTTACCACACTTCGTGCATTCACACACATGCACTGTAAACCTATCTTAGACCTTCTTGTATTGTCCCTTAGTCTGACCCCACCTAATACCGTACTATTTCTTACTCTAGTGCTATCTGTCTCTCCCAATCCTTGTGCACCTTATTTCTCCCTTCTACTGCCACACCCTGGTGCCCACCCCCCTGCCAAATTAGTTCAAACCCTCCCCAACAGCACTAGCAAACCCCCCCCATGAGGGGATTGGTCCCAGCTCTGTTGAGGTGCAACAGGCCCGTCCGGCCTGTACAGGTCCCAAGGAGGCAACATACCATCCTGGAGTCACATCTGCGGCCGCATAAACGCCTTCTCTTCCCCTAACTATTGAATCTCCTATCATTATTGCCTTCCAGATCTTCCTCCTCCCCCCTGTACAGCTGCTGACTGGATTTATAACCTTTCCACCTCCTGTTTAAATATTTCCCGATGCTGATCAACAGTTAATTACCAATTTTTTTTCTTTTGAATCTGGGCAAGGTCCCTTTTACATTATTACACATCGCATTTTTCAGTCAAGTACCCCTGTACTCAATATTTCTTTTTCCTTCTACATTACAACAGTGGCTACACTTCAAAAAATACATCATTGGCTGTAAAGCGCTTTGGGACATCCGGCGGTGTGAAAGGCGCTATAGAAATGCAAGTCTTTCTATCTTTCTGTAATCCAACACTGAACCTAATTATATTGCGCTCAATCCTTCTCAAATGTTCCCCTATTTTTAGGTCACCCCTCTTCCTCCTCCCCTTATAACCCAGAGCCAGGTCAAGTGATGCTTTGTTGTTTATCGGAGTAGCAGCATATTGAGTAAGAAATCATTCCTGAACACACACACATCAATTTCCACTTTCTCACCACGTTTTTCCTATTTCTGTATATTTTGGGATTATTAAAATCAGCAATTATAATTCTATTGTTATTATACATCTGCAATTTGTCTACAGATTTCAACTTCAACGCTACTACTGAATTTCCGGTGGTGGGGGGGGCGCTAACTTTTTCGGGGTGCTAAAATTAGCGCCCCGGAGACGTTAGTGCCCCAAAATGGGCACCACCCAATTTTTCCGCCCTTGTGTATAAATACTTACATCGACACAAACACATATTGCAAACACATATAATTAACCTTTGATCCAATTCATTTTGCGAAACCTCCTTCAGTAACAGAGAGTGGGACAGCAACAATTATACAAACAAGTGGACTTTCTACTTACATCAAACTGAAACTCTACAGCGAGTCATCCGATATCAAGGGTGAAGCGGCCTCACCCAACTCAATCTGATAGTAGCACAGCAATTAAGGTTGTTTGCACAGGTTAAAGATCCTTTATTGGGCATACTTTATTGGAAAAAGATTTCAAAGTTACCGAATTGAAGTTTTGCAGCTTATGAAAGGGCTTTTACAAAGTTGTTCCCAGCATACAGACATATGAAATACTGTTCACTGCGATGAAGGGTTCAAATACCAAGTTAAAATGGGGAGGATAGGAGTAAAAAGGGAAGGTAAGAGTAGCTTTCTAACAAAAAGCAGAATACAGTATGGGATTAGTTACCAACATAAATGGGTTCAAGAGGAAACTAGCTGTGTTTCTGGAGAAAGGAGGGATTGAGATACAGGGTGAGGAAGTGGGTAGGAGTGGTTGAGATCTGTGACAATCAGTTAGAGTGGGGAAACTGTGAATGAATCTTGATTTCAACGCATGTGCTAATTTGTAAGATTTAAATGTATCTATATGACATGCAAAATGGGACTGTCCAATGTGCTCAGAAAGCATGCCAGAAATGACTAAGCTCCTGGTACAATGATGTGGAACAGTTAGGGTAGGATGAGGGTAAACTAATACATTTGATGTACTGAGAAAAATCCTCTGATGGCTGTTTTTTATTGCACCGTGCCTTGGGGGTACTGAGGTGTGCCGGTCAAGAAGGTCCAATGACTCATCCCTGATCTCTGTTGAGTTCACCAATCTCACCCAGAGAGAGTGGAGCCTTTGATTCCGTGATAGCATTCCTGCCTCCGAGTCAGACGGTGCAGAGTTCGAACCTCACTCCAGAAAGTCCCAGAGTGCGGAGACCTCTGGCTCCAAATTCTGGGTTGGCATCAATGGGATACACATGTTCAGTGGATGTGGATACCCGCCATCCCCCAGTGCTCATAAAAGCCTTCCGCCATATAAGACTATCAACCCTATAATGATGGTTATGGCCATGGAAGGAGCATTGATGGCATGGTCTGTCAGACTGTTAACACAGGGAGTGGTTGAGCGAATAGTATAGATTCATTTAAGGGAAGGCTGGACAAGCATATGAGGGAAAAGGGAACAGAGGGTTATGCTGATAGATTTAGATGAGGAAAGATGGGAGGAGGCTCGTGTGGAGCATAAACGCCGGCATGGACTGGTTGGGCCGAATGGCCTGTTTCTGTGCTGTAAATCCTATGTAATTTGCATACACAAATTTAATGTTTCTTGGCTTTTTGAATACAATAATGTTGAACTATTATTTGTGCTCCTACCTTTAATCTCTTTATCTTCTTTTCTGTGGACCATTATATCAACAGCAACAGCCGTAATCACAAGGCCTGCAACCACCCAGAACATTACCAGCCAGACGTTGAGCACGTTGACTTTAGGGAAGAACTCATCTAAGGTAAAAAAAAACCAGAATCAGTATCTGATTTACAGTGCCCAATACTGTACAACAAACACTGGGCTCTTGTTCCACGTGTTGTTGACAGTCTTCACCAATTCTCAGCAGTAATCTCAGGTGCTGACTCCCATCCAAATTATATTGGTAAATAATATTAGTGCGAACAAGAACTTATATTAATATAGTACCTATAACAAGAGAAAAACTTTCCACGGCATTTTTTTTATTATTCGTTCCTGGGATGTGGGCATTTATTGCCCATCCCTAATTGCCCTTAAGAAGGTGGTGGTGAGCCGCCGTCTTGAACCGCTGCAGTCCCTGTGGTGAAGACACTCCCGCAGTGTTGTTCGGGAGAGAGTTCCAGGATTTTGACCCAGCGACGATGAAGTAACAGCGTTATATTTCTAAGTCAGGATGGTGTGCGACTTGGCAGGAACTTGGAGGTGGTGGTCTTCCCATGCGCCTGCTGCCGTTGTCCTTCTAGGTGGTGGAGGACGCAGGTTTGGGAGGTGCTGTCAAAGAAGCCTTGGCGAGTTGCTGCAGTGCATCTTGTAGACGGTACACACTGCAGTCACAGTTGCCAGTGGTGTAGGGACTGAGGGCGCTAATGGGGCGCAAAGCAACTAGTGCCCGGGCGCGGCAATGTTTGTGTCGCTCGCGAAATTAACTAGACAATTTGCGGCGGCGCTAAACACTACTGCCATGATCTCCTGCGCCGGCAGATCGTGACGTCAGTCGACTGCGCAACGCCCCGGTAGCGCCCCGGAGCGGATATTGAGTGGCGCCCCCTGCCTTACCGCCTGCCGCTAGCAACGACAGGTTGAGGGGAGCGTTTTGCAGTCAGGAAGGGACTGGGGGAGCGCTATTTAAAGGTGACCGCTTCCTGCCTTTTTTTGTTGGTGACATTTTTGAACCACGCATTCTGAGAGAGAGAGACTTCTGGAGAGATTCAATGCTGCGTGAAGGAGTTTTGGGTACTGAGCAGTACTTTGCAGGTTCATTTTGATTTGCCCGTCCTTGTATCGATTTAGAAGAGACTGTGGGGGTTGCACTCTGAGCTCTTTCCCTGGTGCTCTCCATTGTTCTTTCCAGCAGATTTGATGTACAGGTCTCTCCAGGCCGAGATTCAAGGCTGCAATGAGCAGGATGTGGATGGAAAGCAAGATCAACGCTCCCCTTTAAGAACTGATCGGCACCATTGTGTCTGTGTTCCATTGCTGACTGACATCACATGAGCTTCGCCAGCGCTTTGAGTTAGCGCCTCGCTCCTCAGCCTTTGCGCCTTAAGACAGATGTGTAGTGCCTGATTTAGCGCTCCAATCACCTCCAGGGGCGATAAAAGTCAAGTTTGCAGTCGGAGGCGTTAATTAGCGCCAGGTGCTAATCTTTGCGCCTGGCTGATAATTGCGCCCCAAACGGGGCGATACTGAATTTTTCCCCCTTAATGTTTAAGGTGGTGGATGGGGTGCCTGTCAGGAGGGCTGCTTTGTCCTGGGTGGTGTTAAGCTTCTTGAGTATTGTTGGAGCGGCACTCATCCAGGCAAATGGAGAGTATTCCATCACACACCTGATTTGTGCCTTGTATATGATGGAAAGTCTTTGGGAAGTCGGGAGGTGAGTCACTCGCCACAGAATACCTGCTGACCTGCTCTTGTAGCCACACTATTTATGTGGCCGGTCCTGTTAAGTTTCTGGTCAATGGTGACCCCCAGAATGTTGATGATGGGAGATTCGGCGATAGTAATCCGTTGAATATCAATGGGAGGTGTCTAGACTCTCTCTTGTTGGAGATGGTCATTGCCTGGCACTTGCATGGCGCGAATGTTACTTGCCACTAATCAACCCAAGCCTGAATGTTGTCCATAGAAACATAGAATCTAGGAGCAGGAGTAGGCCATTCGGCCCGTCGAGCCTGCTCCACCATTCAATACGATCATGGCTGATCATCCAAATCCAGTACCCTGTCCCTGCTTTAATCCCCACAGTACACATATCCCACCCTACCCCCGTAACCCCACGTATTTAATTCCCCCTAACATATCCCATCCTATCCCCATAACCCCACATATTTAATCCCCCCTTAACACTAAGGGTCAATTTATCATAGCCAAATCAACCTAACCCGCACATTTTTGGACTGTGGGAGGAAACCGGAGCACCCGGAGGAAACCCACGCAGACACGGGGAGAAATGTGCAAACTCCACACAGACAGTCACCCGAGGTCAGATTCGAACCCGGGTCTCTGGCGCTGTGAGGCAGCAGTCCAGGTCTTGCTGTATGCGGGTACAGACTGCTTCATTATCTGAGGAGTTGTGAATGTAACTGAACACTTGTCCAGATCTTGTTGCAGGTTGAATGGACTGCTTCCCTATCTGAATCATTGTAAATGGAGCTGAACACTATGCAAATATCAAAAAACAGCCCCGCTTCTGACCTTTATGATGGCGGGAAGGTCACTGATGAAGCATCTGAAGATGGTTGGGCCTAGGACATAGAAACATAGAAACATAGAAAATAGGTACAGGAGTAGACCATTCGGTCCTTCGAGCCTGCACCGCCATTCAATGCGTTCATGGCTGAACATGCTACCTCAGTACCCCATTCCTGCTTTCTCGCCATACCCCTTGATCCCCTTAGTTGTGAGTGTTATATCTAACTCCCTTTTGAATATATTTAGCGAACTGGCCTCAACAACCTTCTGTGGAAGAGAATTCCATAGATTCACCACTCTCTGGGTGAAGAAGTTCCTCCTCAGCTCAGTCTTAAATGGCTTCCCCTTAATCCTTAGACTGTGACCCCTGGTTCTAGTTTTCCCTAACATTGGGAACATTCTGCCCGCATCTAATTTGTCTAAACCAGTCAGGATTTTAAATGTCTCTATAAGATCCCCCCTCATTCTTCTGAACTCCAGAGGATACAAGTTCAGTTGACCCAATCTTTCTTGATATGTCAGTCCGGCCATCCCAGGAATCAATCTAGTGAACCTTCGCTGCACTCCCTCAATAGCAAGAATGTCCTTCCTTAAGTTAGGAGACCAAAACTGCGCACAATATTCCAGGTGTGGCCTCACCAAGGCCCTGTACAACTGCAGCATCACCTCCCTACTCCTGTACTCAAATCCCCTTATTATGAAGGCCATCATTCCGTTTGCTTTCTTGACTGCCTGCTGCACTTGCATTCCCACCTTCAGTGACTGATGTACCATGACGCCCAGGTCTCGTTGCACCTCCCCTTTCCCTAATCTGCCACCATTCAGGTAATAGTCCGCCTCTCTATTTTTACCACCAAAGTGGATAACCTCACATTTATCCACATTGTACTTCATCTGCCATACATTTGCCCATTCACCCAACCTGTCCAAGTCACTCTGTAGCCTCCTAGCATCCTCCTCATTGTTCACACTGCCTCCCAATTTAGTGTCATCCGCAAATTTGGAGATATTACATTTAATCCCTTCGTCCAAATCATTAATATATAATGTAAACAGCTGGGGTCCCAGCACCGAACCCTGCGGTACCCCGCTGGTCACTGCCTGCCATTCTGAAAAGTACCCATTTACTCCTACTCTTTGTTTCCTGTGTGCCAACCAGTTCTCAATCCACGTCAACACATTACCCCCAATCCCATGTGCTTTAACTTTGCTCACCAATCTCTTGTGTGGGACCTTGTCGAAGGCCTTCTGAAAGTCCAAATACACCACATCTACTGGTTCCCCCCTGTCCACCCTATTGGAAACATCCTCAAAAAATTCCAGAAGATTTGTCAAGCATGATTTCCCTTTCACAAATCCATGCTGACTTGGACCTATCATGTCGCCACTTTCCAAATGGTCTGTTATGACATCTTTAATAATTGCTTCCATCATTTTACCCACGACCGATGTCAGGCTGACCGGTCTATAATTCCCTGCTTTCTCCCTCCCTCCTTTTTTAAAAAGAGGGGTTACATTGACCACCCTCCACTCCATCGGAACTGATCCAGAGTCTAAGGAATGTTGGAAAATGATCGTCAATGCATCCACTATTTCCAAGGCCACCTCCTTAAGTACTCTGGGATGCAGACCATCAGGCCCCGGGGATTTTTCAGCCTTCAGTCCCATCAATTTCCCCAATACCTTTTCCCGACTAATAAGGATTTCCCTCAGCTCCTCCCTCTTACCAGATCCTCTGACCCCTTTTAGTTCCGGCAGGTTGTGTGTGTCCTCCACAGTAAACACCGAACCAAAGTACTTGTTCAATTGATCAGCCATTTCCTTGTTCCCCATTACGGCTTCCCCTGTTTCCGACTGCAGGGGACCTACGTTTGTTTTTACTAACCTCTTTCTTTTTACATATTTATAGAAGCTTTTGCAGTCCATTTTAATGTTCTCTGCAAGCTTCCTTTCATATTTTATTTTCCCTGCCCTAATCAAACCCTTCGTCCTCCTCTGCTGAGTTTTGAAGTTTTCCCAGTCCCCGGGTTTGCTGCTACTTCTGGCCAATTTGTATGCAACTTCCTTGGTTTTAATACTATCCCTGATTTCCCTTGTTAGCCATGGTTGAGCCACCTTCCCTTTTTTATTTTTACGCCAGACCGGGATGTACAATTGTTGTAGTTCATCCATGCGATCTCTAAATGTCTGCCATTGCCCTTCCACTGATAGCCCCTTAAATATCGCTTGCCAATTTAACCTCGCCAATTCATGCCTCATACCCTCAAAGTTGCCCTTATTTAAGTTCTGGACCATGGTCTCTGACTTAACTGTTTCCTTCTCCATCCTAATGTAGAACTCCACCATACTATGGTCACTCTTTCCCAGGGGGCCTCGTACCACAAGATTGCTGATTAGTCCTTCCTCATTACACAACACCCAGTCCAGGATGGCCTCCCCTCGAGTTGGTTCCTCAACATATTGGTTTAGGAAACCATCCCTTAAACACTCCAGGAAATCCTCCTCCACCGTATTGCTTCCAGTTTGAGTAGCCCAATCTATATGCATATTAAAGTCACCCATGATAACTGCCGTGCCTTTTTTGCACGCACCTCTGATTTCCTGTTTCATACCCTCCCCCACCTCACTACTGCTGTTTGGAGGTCTGTACACAACTCCCACTAACGTTTTCTGCCCTTTGGTGTTCTGCAGCTCAACCCATATTGATTCCACATCCTCCAAGCTGATGTCCTTCCGAGCTATTGCATTAATCTCCTCTTTAACCAGCAATGCTACCCCACCCCCTTTTCCTTTTATTCTATCCTTTCTGAATGTTGAATACCCCTGGATGTTCAGTTCCCAGCCTTGATTGTTCTGGAGCCACGTCTCTGTAATCCCAATCACATCGTATCCGTTAACATCTATTTGCACAGTCAATTCATCCACCTTATTACGGATACTCCTTGCATTAAGACACAGAGCCTTTAGGCTTGTTTTATTAACATCCTTTGTCCTTTTAGACTTATGATTTAGTATGGCCCTTTGTGTTTCTTGCCTTTGTTTACTCGGCCTTCCCCTATTGTTTCTCACCCTTCTAACATTTGTTTCTGACTGCATATTACTTCCCCCTGTTTCGCTACATAGGTTCCCATTCCCCTGCCATATTAGTTTAAATCCTCCCGAACTGCTTCAGCAAATATTACCCCGAGAACATCGGTTCCAGTCCTGCCCAAGTGCAGACCGTCCCTTTTGTACAGGTCCCACTTCCCCCAGAACTGGTTCCAATGCCTAAGGAATTTGAATCCCTCCCTCCTGCACCACTGCTCAAGCCACGTATTCAATCTCACTATCCTGTTCTCTCTATTCTGATTAGCACGTGGCCCTGGTAGCAATCCAGAGATTACTACCTTAGAGGTCCTACTTTTTAATTTAGCTCCTAGCTCCCTAAATTCTGCTTGTAGGACCTCTTCCCGCTTTTTACCTATATCGTTGGTACCTACATGCACCACGACAGCTGGCTGTTCACCCTCCCTCTTCAGAATGTTCTGCAGCCGCTCCGAGACATCCTTGACCCTTGCACCAGGGAGGCAACATACCATCCTGGAATCTCGGTTGCGGCCACAGAAACTCCTGTCTATTCCCCTTACAATTGAGTCCCCTATCACTATAGCCCTACCACTCTTTTTCCCGCCCTGCTGTGCAGCAGAGCCAGCCATGGTGCCATGAACCTGGCTGCTGGTGCCTTCCCCTGGTAGGCCATCTCCCCCAACAGTATCCAAAGCGGCATACCTGTTTTGGAGGGAGATGACCACAGGGGACTCCTGCACTACCTTCCTGATATTGCCCTGCTTCTTGGTCACCCATTCACTGTCTGTCCTAGCCTTTACCTGCGGTGTGGACAACTCACTAAATGAGCGATTCACCGAGTTCTCGGCATCGTGCATGCTCCGGAGTGAGTCCACCCGCAGCTCCAGCACCGCCATGCGGGCTGTCGGGAGCTGCAGCTGGACACACTTCCCGCACACGTAGTTGTCAGGGACACTGGAAGTGTCCCTGGTTTCCCACATGGCACAGAAGGAGCATGAAACGGGTTCGAGACTTCCTATCATGACTTAACCCTTATGTTACTTTATTACTAAAATTTAAACTTATTTATCTTAGGTCCAGGAGTTAAGTCCCTGAAAACAAAATATAAAATCGAACCTACCTTTTAAATTCCCTCTACCCCTAAAGGTTAGAGGAGGTGGGAGGGTGGGAGTCACTGCTAGTGTAGTGTCTCGGGTTTAGCAACACTGCCCTGATAAACTCCTGCAGCGATGTTCTGGGGTTGAGATGATTGGCCTCCAACAACCACAACCATCTTCCTTTGTGCTAGGTATGACTCCAGCCAGTGGAGAGTTTTCCCTCCCGATTCCCATTGACTTCAATTTTACTAGGGCTCCTTGATGCTGCCTTGATGTCAAGGACAGTCACTCTCACCTCACCTCTAGAATTCAGCTCTTTTGTCAATGTTTAGACCAAGGCTGTAATGAGGTCTGGAGCCAAGTGGTCCTGGCGGAACCCAAACTGAGCATTGGTGAGCAGGTTATTGGTGAGTAAGTGCCATTGAATGGCACTATCGACGACCCGCACCGTTACTTTGCTGATGATTGAGAGTCAGCTGATGGGGCGATAACTGGCCGGATTGGATTTGTCCTGCTTTTTGTGGACAGGACACACCTGGGCAATTTTCCACTTTGTCGGGTAGATGCCAGTGTTGTAGCTGTACTGGAACAGCTTGGCTAGAGGCGTGGCTTGTTCTGGAGCTGCAGGTTTGGGAGGTGCTGCAGTGGACCCTGTAGATAGAACATACTGCAGTCACGGTACGCTGTTGGTGAAAGGAGTGAATGTTGATGTTGGTGGATGAGCTACCGATCAAGCAGACTGCTTTGTCCTGGAAGGTGTTGAGTTTCTTGAGTGTTGCTGCAGCTGTATCCATCCAGGCAAGTGGACAGTATTGCATCACTACCCCTGACTTGTGTCTTGTAGGTGGTGGAGAGGCTTCGGGGAATCAGGTGGTGAGCCACTCACCGCAGAATACCCAGCCTTTGACCTGCTCCAGTAGCTGCAGCATTTATGTGGCTGCTCCAGTTGACTTTCTGGTCAATGGTGATTCCCCCAGAATGTTGACTGAGGGGTAATCGGCAACAGTAATACCATTGAATGACATGGGCAGGTGGCAAGACTCTCTCTGGTTGGAGATGGTCGTTGCCTGACACTTAATTAGCAAGCAACATTCACGTCACACATCAGCCAAAGCCTGGATGTTGTCCAGATCTTGCTGCAAGTGGAATGGACTGCTTCACTATCTAAACCATTGTAAGTGGAGCTGAACACTGTGCAAATATCAAAAAACAGCCCGACTTCTGACCTGATGATGGAAGGAAAGTCATTGATGAAGCAGCTGAAGATGGTTGGGCCTAAGATACTGCCCTGAGGAACTCCTGCAGCAATGTCCTGGAGCTGAGATGATTGGCCTCTAAAAACCACAACGATCTTCCTTTGTGCCAGGTATAACTCCCCGATTTTTCCCCGATCTCCATTGGCTTCAGTTTTACTGGCGCTCCTTGGTGCCACACTCAGTCAAATGCTGCCTTGATGTCCAGGGCAGTCATTCTCACTTCACCTCTGGAATTGAGCTCTTGGGCCCATGTTTGGGCCAAGGCTGTAATTAGGTCTGTCGCCAACTGGTCCTGGTGGAACTCAAACTGAGCATCAGTGAGCAGATTATTGGTGAGTAACTGCCGCTTGATAACACTGCTGATGACAGCTGAGAGAGGGCGGTAGGTGGTAATCAGCAGGAGGTTTACTTGCCCATGTTTGACCAGTAGCCATGAGACATTATGGGGTCCGGAGTCAATGTTGAGGACTTTCAAGGCCACACCCACCCAACTGTGTATCACTGTGTCCCTTTCTCTAATGCGTCTGTCCTGACGGCGTGACAGGACTTACACAGGGATAGTGATTGAGCAGTCTGGGATGTTGGCTGATACCTATGTGAGGCTGCTGCTTAACTGGTCTGTGGCACAGCTCTCCCAACTTTGGCACAAGTCCCAGATGTTAGTGAGGAGGACTTTGCAGGGTCGACTGCGCTGGGTGTGCCTTTGTCATGTCTTAATTCAATGCCTAGGTCGCAGCCGAAAGGTCTGCCCTGTTTTATTCTTGTTTTCCTTTCTAGCGGTTTGATACAAATGATTACTCCCGGTGCCACGTGCTAGTGAATATAGGAATAGGAGGATAGAGCAGATGAATGCGTGGCTAAAGAGTTGGTGCAGGAGGGAGGGCTTTAGTTTCCTGGATCACTGGGTCTGCTTCTGGGGAAGGTGGGACCTGTACAAGTCGGATGGGTTGCACCTGAACCGGAACGGGACCAACATCCTTGTGGGGAGGTTTGCTAGTACTGTTGTGGGGGTTTAAACTAACTTGGCAGGGGGATGGGATACGGAGTGGAGCTATAGTAGGGGGTGATGCACAGCCAAATATAGAGGAAAAAACAAGTCAGCCTGGAAGGCAGAGCAAATATGTAACGGCACAAAGGAGTATGCCAAGGCTGGATGGCATTTATTTTAGTGCAAGGAGTCTTGCGAGTAAGGCAGATGAATTGAAGGTGTTGATGAACACTTGGGAGTATGATATTGTTGCTGTCACAGAGACATGGTTGAGGGAGGGGCAGGATTGGCAGCTCAATATTCCGGGGTATAGAATCTTCAGGCGAGACAGAGGTGGGTGTAAAAGAGGAGGGGGTGTCACAATATTAATCAAGGAGTCAATTACTGCTGTAAGGAGGGATGATATCTTAGCAGGTTCCTCTAATGAGGCCATATGGGTAGAACTCAGAAACAAAAAGGGGGCAAGCACTTTGCTGGGAGTGTACTATAGGCCCCCAAACAGTCAGGGGGAGATAGAGGAACAGATATGTAGGCAAATCTCAGAGAAGTGTAGAAAAAATAGGGTAATAATAGTAGGGGATTTCAACTTCCCCAATATTAACTGGGATAGTCAGAGTGTGAAAGGCTTAGAGGGTGTGGAATTCTTAAAGTGCATCCAGGAGAGCTTTTTGAGCCAGCATGTAGAAAGTCCTACAAGAGAGGGGGCGGTACTGGACCTAATTCTAAGGGAATGTAGCCGGGCAAGTGGGAGAAGTGTTAATAGGAGAGCATTTTGGTGACAGTGACCATAATTCGGTGAGATTTAAGGTAGTAATGGAAAAGGACAAAGATGGACCAGAAATAAAGGTTCTAAATTGGGGGAAGGCCGATTTTAATATGATAAGGCAAGATCTGGCCAAAGTGGACTGGGATCAGCTACTTGTAGGAAAATCCACGTCAGAGCAGTGGGAGTCTTTCAGAAAGGAAATAGAGAGAGTACAACGGCAACATGTTCCTGTAAAGGTCAAGGGTGGGACCAACAAGCCCAGGGAACCCTGGATGTCAAGGGATATACGAGAATGGATTAGAAAAAAAAGGGAGGCTTTTGGCAGATACAAAGGACTGAAAACAGTGGAAGCCCTAGAGGAGTATAGAAAGTGCAGGGGGGTACTTAAAAAAGAAATTAGGAGAGCGAAGAGGGGGCATGAAATAACACTGGCGGGCAAAATAAAGGAAAATCCCAAGGTGTTTTATAAGTATATTAAGGGCAAGAGGATAACCAGGGAAAGAGTAGGGCCCATTAGGGACCAAAGTGGCAATCTGTGTGTAGAGCCAGAAGATGTAGGTGGGGTTTTAAATGAATATTTTGCATCTGTGTTCACTATGGAGAAGGATGATGTAGGCATAGAAATCAGGCAGGGGGATTGTGATATACTTGAACAAATTAGTATTGAGAGGGAGGAGGTACTAGCGGTTTTAGCGGGCTTAAGAGTGGATAAATCCCCAGGCCCAGACGAGATGTATCCCAGGCTGCTGTGTGAGGCAAGGGAGGAGATTGCAGGGGCTCTGACACAAATTTTCAGAACCTCTCTGGCCACAGGGGAGGTGCCAGAGGACTGGAGAACAGCTACTGTAGTACCATTATTCAAGAAGGGTAGTTGGGATAAACCAGGGAATTACAGGCCAGTGAGCCTAACATCAGTGGTAGGGAAATTATTGGAAAAAATTCTGAGGGACAGAATTAGTCTCCACTTGGAGAGGCAAGGATTAATCAAGGATAGTCAGCAAGGCTTTGTCAGGGGGAGATCATGTCTGACCAATTTGATTGAATTTTTCGAGGGGGTGACTAGGTGTGTGGATGAGGATATTGTAGTTGATGTGGTCTACATGGACTTCAGTAAGGCTTTTGACAAAGTCCCGCATGGGAGACTGGTCAAGAAGGTAAGAGCCCATGGGATCCAGGGCAACTTGGCACATTGGATCCAAAATTGGCTTAGTGGCAGGAGGCAGAGGGTGATGGTCGAAGGTTGTTTTTGTGACTGGAAGCCTGTGTCCAGTGGTGTACCACAGGGATCGGTGCTGGGTCCTTTGCTGTTTGTAGTGTACATTAATGATTTAGATTTGAATGTAGGAGGTATGATCAGTAAGTTCGCAGATGACACGAAAATTGGTGGAGTGGTAAATAGCGAGGAGGGAAGCCTCAGGCTACAGGACGATATAGATGGGTTGGTCAGATGGGCAGAACAGTGGCAAATGGAATTTAACCCTGAAAAGTGTGAGGTGATGCATTTTGGGAGGACTAACAAGGCAAGGGAATACACAATGAATGGTAGGACCCTAGGAAGGACAGAGGTGTGCATGTACATGGATCCCTGAAGGCAGCAGGACAGGCAGATAAGGTGGTTAAAAAGGCATATGGGATACTTGCCTTCATTAGCCGAGGCATAGAATATAAGAGCAGGGAGGTTATGATGGAGCTGTACGAAAACGCTAGTTAGGCCACAGCTGGAATACTGTGTGCAGTTCTGGTCACCACACTATAGGAAGGATGTGATTGCATTGGAGAGGGTGCAGAGGAGATTCACCAGGATGTTACCTGGGCTGCAGCGCTTCAGCTATGAAGAGAGACTGGACAGGCTGGGGTTGTTTTCCTTCAAGCAGAGAAGGCTGAGAGGGGTCCTGATTGAGGTGTACAAAATTATGAGGGGCATAGATAGGGTAGATAGAAAGGAACTTTTCCCCTTAGTAGAGGGGTCAATAACCAGGGGGCATAGTTTCAAGGTAAGGGGCAGGAGGTTGAGAGGGGATTTGAGGAAAAACTTTTTCACCCAGAGGGTGGTTGGTATCTGGAACTCACTGCCTGAAAGGGTGGTAGAGGCAGGAACCCTCACAACATTCAAGAAGCATTTAGATGAGCACTTGAAACGCCATAGCATACAAGGCTACGGACCAAGTGCTGGAAAATGGGATTAGAATAGACAGGGCTTGATGGCCGACGCAGACACGATGGGCCGAAGGGCCTCTTTCTGTGCTGTATAACTCCATGGGGGAAAAATTCAGTTGGTTGCGCCTCCCGTTAGCGCCTTAAGAGGGCGCTAATGGGGCGCAAAGCATCTAGCGCCCAGGCGCGGCGAAGTTTGCGCCGCTCGCGAAATTAACTAGACATTTTGCGGCAGCGCTGAACACTACCGCCATGATCTCCTGCACCGGCAGATCATGACGTCACTCGAGTGCGCATCGCCCCGGAGCGGATATTGAGTGGCGCCCCCTGCCTTACCGCCTGACGCTGGCAACGACAGGTTGAGGGGAGCGTTCTGCAGTCATAAAGGGAAAGGGGGAGCGCTATTTAAAGTGACCGCTTCCTGCCTTTTATTGTTGGTGCCATTTTTGAACTACGCATTCTGAGAGAGGGAGAGACTTCTGGAGAGATTCAACGTTGTGTGAAGGAGTTTTGGGTACTGAGCAGCACTTTGCAGGTTCATTTTGATTTGCCATTCCATGTATCGATTTAGCAGAGACTGTGGGGGCTGCACTCTGAGCTCTTTGCCTGGTACTCTCCATTGTTCTTTCCAGCACATTTGATGTGCAGGTCTCTCCAGGCCGAGATTCAAGGCTGCAATGAGCAGGATGTGGATGGAAAGCAAGATTAACCATCCCCTTTAAGAACTGGCCCGTGCCATTGTGTGTGTGTTCCATTGCTGACTGACATTACATGAGCTTCGCCAGCGCTCTGAGGTAGCGCCTCGCTCCTCGGCCTTTGCGCCTTAAGACAGGTGTGAAGCGCCTGATTTAGCGCTGCTATCACCTCCAGGGGCGATAAAAGTCAAGTTTGCAGTCGGTGGCACATCTCATTGTCTTGGCTATGCTCTTTGATGTGGGAAAGATTTGAATATATTTTGTCTGTGTTTAAATTGTGAATTCTGGGAGATTCTCTCACTGCTAAACTTACCTGACGAAGGAGCGAACTGCTCCGAAAGCTTGTAAAATTAAATAAATCTGTTGGACTATAACCTGGTGTTGTACGACTTCTCATTTTTGTCCAATAAACAGAGCTCCGACTCACTGACTCAAAGACCAACAGCCTGTCTGTTCTACAAGAAATGCAGAACTGAGTTTACAAAGAGCTGAGAGGCAAAGGTGAGGATTTTCACACGTGCTGCGGCTGACTGCAGGCTGAGAAGGAGCCTGAGAGTTCAGGGGTCAGAGTCCCCTCAGGTCAAACTGACCCTGGGATCTGAGCTGACGTCGGTTTGCTGATCCACAGTGTGAGCTGCGTCCATTTACACCAATCCTTCCGTGCATCCCACCAGGCAAAACTAACAGCAGTAATTAGGTGAGGGGGGCGGGGGGAACCCCTCGCTCGGATTAACTAAATCCATTTAGGGTTGGGGAAACTTGGGAATTCATGAGAAAAATATAACAACAACAACTTGCATTTCTATAGTGCCTTTAATGTAGTGAAATGTTCCAAGGCACTTCACAGGAGTCACGTAAGGAGATATTAGAACAGGTGACCAAAAGCTTGGTCAAAGATGGAAGTTTTAAGGAGCATCTTAAAGGAGGAGAGAGAGGGAGAGAGGCGGAGAGGTTTAGGGAGGGAATTCCCAAGCTTAGAG
Organism: Squalus acanthias; assembly: GCA_030390025.1. Lineage (NCBI taxonomy): Eukaryota > Metazoa > Chordata > Chondrichthyes > Squaliformes > Squalidae > Squalus > Squalus acanthias. The sequence goes on from CM059449.1 coordinate 6,608,867, forward strand.
CTTAGACAGCTGAAAGCATGGCCGAGTGCAAAATTGTCTGCCGCGTTTCCTACATTACAACAGCGACTACACTTCAATAGTACTTCATTGGCTGTAAAGCGCTTTGGGACGTCCTGAGGTGGTGAAAGGCGCTATAGAAATGCAAGTTCTTTCTTACCTAGCAGCACTGTGGGAGTACCTTCACCACACGGACTGCAGCGGTTCAAGAAGAAGGCCCACCACCACCTTCTCAAGGGGCGACGAGGGATGGGCAATAAATGCCGGCCTGGCCAGCGACGCCCACATCCCCAGAAAGATTTATTTGTTAAATCAGCGCTGGAGTGACATAGCAACAAGAGATGGCCATTCAGCCCATCGAGCTTGATCCATCCCTTTTGTAAGCTACAGCCCTACCTTTCAATCCCAGTTCCCCATCTTTTCCCCATTCCGCTTACAAATTCTTGGAAACTCAGGGAATCAAGGGGTATGGGGATAGGACGGGAAAGTGGAGTTGAGATCGAAGATCAGCCATGATCTTATTGAATGGCGGAGCAGGTTCGAGGGGCCGAATGGCCGACTCCTGCTCCTAATTCTTCTGTTCTTATGTTCCCAAATAAGTATCTACCCGACTCACCCAGACTTTAAAAGCATTCCTAATCCGAGCACAGTATGTTCCTGAACCGGCCAGTGTCGGTGACTTAGGTTATCGAGTTAATCCACTGTTAAATTTCATTGGGGACGATGGTACTGTTTAGAAACCAGAAGCACTTTTCCACCCTGTTTGATCAGATTGAGTTGTGGAATGAATAATTGGAAATGTCACAAAGATTTGCGAGTCGGTTACTTCTTGGAGCTCATGGACCTCGCATATTTTTGACAGATGAGGTACAGATTGCTCAGGATTCAGCTGTGTGTGGGTCGCCCACACATTATTGTCTCCTTCAATCACACTCTATGATGTAGCAGCGTAAAATGCCAGGAAACCTGACCCTGCCCTTTGCAGCAAGACTTCTGAAGGAGCGAGTTGTTCCCCGCCGCCATCAGTACATTGATCTGGCACTGTCTGGGAGACGGTATGCTGATGTTGACTGCAAGATGTTTTCCCCTTTAGATTCTGGTGTTTTATTTCCAACCATTGCCCAGTCGAGAGGGTGAGCTGGTGAGCTGCTCCGATACCTCTGGCAATAAGTGAGGTGGCACAGTAAGTAGTGTAGATGGAAGCAGAAAGTTGCAAAGAGACATCGATAGATTCAGTGAGATGTTTAAGATGATCAAAGGATCATCTTAGGGTAGATAAAGAGAAACTATTTCCTCTGGTGGGGGGAGTCCAGAACTAGGGGGTCCAACCTTAAAATTAGAGCCAGGCCGTTCAGGGGTGTTTGTCACAGAATCTTACAGCACAGAAGGAGGCCATTCAGCCCATCGTGTCCGTGCTGGCTCTTTGAAAGAGCTCTCCGATTAGTCCCACTCCCCCTGCTCTTTCCCCAGAGCCTGAAAAATGTTTCTTTTCAAGTATTTATCCAATTCCCTTTTGAAAGTTACTAATGAATCTGCTTCCACCGCACATGAAGTGTCAGGAAGCATTCCTTCACACAAAGGGTAGCAGAAATCTGGAACTCTCTTCCCCAAAAAGCTGTCGCGGCTGGGGGGGTCCAATTGTAAATTTCAAAACTGAGATCGATAGATTTTTGTTGGGTAAGGGTATTAAGGGATATGGAACCAAGGCAGGTAAATGGAGTTAAGATACAGATCAGCCATGATCTCATTGAATGGCGGAACAGGCTCGAGGGGCTGAATGGCCTCCTCCTGTTCCTATGTTCCTTAATGGAATTCAAATTGAAGAAGAGTCTGCTTATATTTCCAACGGTAGCATTCAGATCGAGTTATCGCTGTGTGAGGAATTGTAAGCTGGAAGCCACATTTTACCGCTCTGTGGCACTGAGCACTGGGCCTCCAATAGATTGTGTCAATACAATCTATGATTGATCGAGCTCCCCAAATGTACCCTCAAGCCTCAAATATACTGCTGGGCTGGTGGGCAGTGAAGTGACGGTTGCGGCTCACGGACAGCACACTTGCCCCTGAGACGGACATCTTTTATTTTTAAGAGCGACTTTGAGTCAAAACTGTAGACGCCTCAACTTGTGTCCTGTCCTAGGGCGAAACCAAATTCCTGAGCTACCAGCACGGAGTAACTGAGCTGGTTTCCCATTGATCTACCTCACGGCTTTTGACTGCAGACACTATATAGAAATAAGAAAGACTTGTCTTTATATCGCACCTTTCACCACCTCAGGACGTCCCGAAGCACTTTACAGCCAATGAAGTACTTTTTTTGAAGTATAGTCACTGTTGTAATGTAGGAAACGTGGCAGCCAATTTGCGCACAGCAAGCTCCCACAAACAGGAATATGATAATGGCCAGATAATTTAGAGATGTTGGTTGAGGGATAAATATTGGCCCATGACACCGGGGAGAACTCGCCTGCTCGTCTTTGAAATGGTGGCCGTGGGATCTTTTATGTCCACCTGAGAGGGCGACATCTCATCCGAAAGACAGCACTTCCAGTAGTGCAGCACTCCCTCAGCACTGGCACTGGGAGTGTCAGCCTGGATTATGGGCTCAAGTCTCTGGAGTGGGACTGTGAACCCACGACCTTCTGACTCAGAGGCGAGAGTGCTACCCACTGAGCCACGGCTGACAACCTAGAGCCTTGAAGTTCCAGGCTCTTCACTCTGCTGCAGTTCCACGAGGGGAACAGGACTGGCGCTTTCCCAAAGCCTGGGGACAGGGTCATTTATTTAAAGATGGCGGGGCCATTGACTTACCACAATGGCCGTCTACCCAGCGGACATCCAGGGATGTTTGAGCAGCATCCCCTCTGCTGCTCTGTCGAGGCAGTTGGCCTTTTAGTCGAAGAATTAAATGGAGGAACGAAAAGGTGCCAGCAATTTATTGACCGCCCCTTCCTGTGCAATCGATCGCCATTAGGAAACAGTATTGGGCCCTCCTCGGCTCCGCCTTCATACAGTGAGTGCCCCCACTTCATGTGAGCCTCCTTTCCCCTGGCTGCGGAACTTATGGGGGGGGGCGGTGGGTGGGGGGGTGGTGAGGGTGGTTTCACCAGTCCCAACTCTTAGATTCGAAAATTCTCATCCTTGTGTTCAAATCCCTCCATGGCCTCACCCCCTCCCTATCTCTGTAATCTCCTCCAGCCGTGCAACACTCCGAGATCTCTGCGCTCCTCCAATTCTGGCCTCTTGCGCATCCCCCGATTTTAATCGCTCCACCATTGGTGGCCGTGCCTTCAGCTGCCTGGGCTCTAAGCTCTGGAATTCCCTCCCTAAACCTCTCCGCCTCTCCACCTCTCCTCCTTTAAGATGCTCCTTAAAATCTACCTCTTTGACCAAGCTTTTGGTCCTGTGAGGAGCCTTGGAACATTTTACTACGTTAAAGGCACTATGTAAATGCAAGTTGTTGTTGTAGAGTCATATCACGATGGGTGGGATGGACGCACGGTGGTGGACCCCCCTCCCTCCCCAACCCCCCATATCCCCCCCGTACGAATATCACAAGAAAGGGACGCGCACCCAGCACAACCTTTAGTCACAGCCCCTTTCCCCTCCTACCCCAACCCAACTTGCGTTCTCATTCTGCCTTCCAAGGCCAAGGTGTCAGGATAGATCCCTCGTCGAGGAGAGCGTCAGAGGTTGCCACGCTTCAGTCCTACAAGGGCCCTGTGCTACTGTATAGAGAAGGTAGAGTTGAGATGCAGGGTGAGTTCCGACTGGTTATCAGTCTCTCCAGTTCATTGAGTTTCCTGCCCTGATAACCCCAGCTGCTGACTGGAGAGACTCCTGAGAACCACAGGCTTGAACCCAGCACTGTCTGCCTGCGTCCTCCTGTTCCTCGACTGTAATCAGCTGGTTCAATTCATAGAATCATAGAATAGTACAGCACAGAAGGAGGCCATTGGGCCCATCGAGCGACAACTGCTTGTCTTTGTAAGGCACCTGCTAAAGCGGAAAAAACATGTCGAGGGGCGTCACAGAGGCGTGAGGGAGAATGGAGACAAAGCAAAACAACAACAACTTGCATTTATATAGAGCCTTTAACATAGTGACCCCTGCTGCAGCTGGTCATCCAGTGACCCCTGCTGCTCCTGATGGTCATCCAGTGACCCCTGCTGCTGATGGTCATCCAGTGACCCCTGCTGCTCCTGATGGTCATCCAGTGACCCCTGCTGCTGATGGTCATCCAGTGACCCCTGCTCCTGATGGTCATCCAGTGACCCCTGCTGCTCCTGATGGTCATCCAGTGACCCCTGCTGCTGATGGTCATCCAGTGACCCCTGCTGCTGATGGTCATCCAGTGACCCCTGCTGCTACTGATGGACATCCAGTGACCCCTGCTGCTGATGGTCATCCAGTGACCCCTGCTCCTGATGGTCATCCAGTGACCCCTGCTGCTTCTGATGGTCATCCAGTGACCCCTGCTGCTGATGGTCATCCAGTGACCCCTGCTGCTGATGGTCATCCAGTGACCCCTGCTGCTGATGGTCATCCAGTGACCCCTGCTGCTGCTGATGGACATCCAGTGACCCCTGCTGCTGATGGTCATCCAGTGACCCCTGCTGCTGATGGTCATCCAGTGACCCCTGCTGCTACTGATGGACATCCAGTGACCCCTGCTGCTGATGGTCATCCAGTGACCCCTGCTGCTGATGGTCATCCAGTGACCCCTGCTGCTACTGATGGACATCCAGTGACCCCTGCTGCTGATGGTCATCCAGTGACCCCTGCTGCTACTGATGGACATCCAGTGACCCCTGCTGCTGATGGTCATCCAGTGACCCCTGCTCCTGATGGTCATCCAGTGACCCCTGCTGCTTCTGATGGTCATCCAGTGACCCCTGCTGCTGCTGGTCATCCAGTGACCCCTGCTGCTGATGGTCATCCAGTGACCGCTGCTGCTCCTGATGGTCATCCAGTGACCGCTGCCGGGAAGTCGAGTGAAGACAGGGTCACGCTCGGCTGTGATGCCCATCCTGGTCAAATAGCCCACTGACATTCATTGCTTGGGCTCACACATCAAGGGCGATCGTGGGTACGGTATTGGGGGGCTGCTGTAGAACCGTACCCCAGTAACTGGCCACCTCTGGGAGTGGAGGAGATAAGATTATGGGGGGAAATGACTAGAATAGTTTAGCGTAGCAATAACTCTTTGAAAAATCCTCACAATAAGGAAATATAACACCAGCAACTTGCACTTGTACATTAGCGTGTGGTCACATGGCACAGTGAGCCTTGGCGGTGAGTGCTGGCAGGATATTCGACTACAGAGGCACCACACGCGGAACCCAATCTTGTCCTGATCCGCCCCCCACCAACATACACGTTCCGGAAAGGGGTTTCTGGATAGTGCTCGGGATCAGGAAGCCTGGCTGATTGCTCCCTTCCCACTATCAGAGGCACTGAGCCCAACTGTAAGACCCCCTACTCCCTCTCAGCTGAGATCAGTCGATACTGGGGCATTCCTGAAAATAAGGTTGACATTCAAACACTGGATGAATACGCCAACCTCCAGTAATAGCACGCCAGTCCAACCGAGGGTGAAAGGAGACGGGGGGAGTTCATGGTATGTGGTGTCTAGTCTTCAATTGCATTATTTGAAATCTGCGTGTACATGGCACATTCTGCAGGAACGTCTCGCACAGTATGTCCGACAGGAAGGAGGCTGGAGACCCAGAGCAGGGGTGTCAAACACCACGCTGCTGAACTGCAAAATTGTGTGTCTCCAAACCACATAATCATTAGTGAGAACAGCAATTCTCACTGTGAATGTCGCGAACTTTGCTACCCTCACCTCTGAGTCAGAAGGCTGTGGGTTGAAGTCCCACTCCAGGGACTTGAGCTCAACAATCTAGGCTGACACTCCCGGTGCAGTACTGAGGGAGCGCTGCACTGTCGGAGGTGCCGTCTTTCAGATGAGACGTTAAACCGAGGCCCTGTCTGCTCTCTCAGGTGGATGTTAAAGATCCCATGGCACTATTTCGAAGAAGAGCAGGGGAGTTATCCCCGGTGTCCTGACCAATATTTATCCCTCAATGAACATCACTAAAACAGATGATCTGGTCATTAACACATTGCTGTTTCTGGGAGCTTGCTGAGCACAAATTGGCTGCTGCATTTCGTACATTACAACAGCGACTACACTTCAAACAATGACTTCATTGGCTGTAAAGCACTTTGGGACGTTCGGTGGTCGTGAAAGGCGCTATATAAATGCAAGTCTTCCTTTCTTTATCAAATGCACCTCGATACAGGCATTCGGACCGAGCGGGAAAATTCACCAGGCTGCTTCAAAGTGAGGGAATCAGGTTAAGGTGTCCCAATAACACAGAGGGTGGGGAAATAAACAGAATGGATGGTGAAATCGCACAAAACCCTGCTCACTTTTCTTGTTTGATATTCCTCATCAGTTTTCCCCTCTCGTCTGCAGAATGCAGTGACCCCCTGCTGGCTGCAGTTGAAGGGATAATTACTAGTCCTAGCCCCTTTAGGGCTACCCCGGATCAGGCGTATTTCTCAGACGTTCACTTTCAACTAAAGTTTGAGGTAGCCGAATCCTAAAGACGCTTAATTGGGTCTAAAGGTCCAGACTATCTCTCCCTAAAGGAAAGGAACAACCTGAAAATGTTACCGTCCTCCAGATAGCACTTTTAATAAGTTTAGCTAGACTGTAACGTTCCGGATATTATGAGGGTCCGGAAAACTCCCCCAGAATTCTGCAACTCCTCACCAAAGAGTGTACAGAGATTGAGTTTGCGAGTTTTTGATACAGAAGTCTTATGTGAGACAATTCTAAAAATATATAGATTTATTAAAGAGCCGACATGCAATTTACAGTTGGTGAGTCAATCGCAACATTAACAGTTCCAAAAGGAGAAAGCTTACAATCTTATTATCAGATAACCTTACTCTCAAATCTTAACTTCGCTACAGTTTTACCGTTCTTAGTGTTCTACAGGATATCCACCAAAATCAAATACCTTTGATCCCCGAGGTACAAAGAGTTGGAGACTTACAGAGCCACCTCTGAAGCCGAGAATCGCTTTGCAACTTTAAAGTGAGTCTACTATCCCATTTGAGAGTTCAATATTTATACCCTTTTCCAGTGGTATTCCCTTTAAGGTTTTCTGCAGATGTAAGCTAATTATCTCTAGTCATTTTTCTGCTGACCTCTGAAATTCTTACAGTCACCTCAGCTGGTAGCATTACAGAATCGTGTCTCATCTCTAGGTGTTCTAAGTTTACCATATAAAAACGGTGAGACAGCAGGTGTTTCTTACTTGATGTCATCTTTACGAGGACAGATGTTCCTTACTTTATGTGCTTCTTTACGAAGTGTAAATTAGAACACATTATCCACGGTGAACCATTGTTTCATTCTGAAAGGTTCAGCCTGCTGGAGCCCTTAATCTTCTGTTTCAATAAGGTTATTGATTCAGTGTCAACAACTATCTTATCTCAATAGCCAGAATGCTTTCACAGCTTTTTCATAGTTAGGTTTCTAGATTTCCAAACCCAGTTTGTCATGTTTTAATAAGGCCAAAATTCTTTCATAAGATGGTGTGTTTTTCTGAATAGATTATATGGCTTATTCCTTCACACAGATGCCACAGTACGATGATGGTATGGTTCTAGTGCGCTGAACCCAGCTCCCTCCTGCTTTTCCCAAGCTGAATCACATATCTGCAAAGCAGCTTGATGCAGCAAATTAAAAAATGCATTCCCTCTTCAAATTTACATTAACATGAAAGTTAGCCCCACTTAACAGGAGCAGGTTAAACTGATCCGAGTCCACTTGACAGGAGCAGGTTAAACAGATCCGAGTCACCTTGACAGGAGCAGGTTAAACTGATCCGAGTCCTCTTGACAGGAGCAGGTTAAACAGATCCGAGTTCACTTGACAGGAGCAGGTTAAACAGATCCGAGTCCCCTTGACAGGAGCAGCTTAAACTGATCCGAGTCCACTTGACAGGAGCAGGTTAAACAGAACCGAGTCCCCTTGACAGGAGCAGCTTAAACAGATCCGAGTCTCCTTGACAGGAGCAGGTTAAACTGATCCGAGTCCCCTTGACAGGAGCAGGTTAAACTGATCCGAGTCCCCTTCACAGGAGCAGGTTAAACGGATCCGAATCCCCTTGACAGGAGCAGGTTAAACTGATCCGAGTCCCCTTGACAGGACCAGGTTAAACTGATCCGAGTCCACTTGACAGGAGCAGGTTAAACTGATCCGAGTCCCCTTAACAGGAGCAGGTTAAACAGATCCGAGTCCCCTTGACAGGAACAGGTTAAACAGATCCTGTTCCATGTTAAACAGTAGAAAAGCCAGAGGGATGGGAGGTGCCAGAGGGATGGGAGGTGCCAGAGTGATGGGAGGATCCAGAGGGATGGGAGATTCCAGAGGGATGGGAGGTGCCAGGGTGATGGGAGATTCCAGAGGGATGGGAGGTGCCAGAGGGAGGGGAGATTCCAGAGTGATGGGAGACACAGAGTGATGGGAGATACAGAGTGATGGGAGATACAGAGTGATGGGAGATACAGAGTGATGGGAGATACAGAGTGATGGGAGATACAGAGTGATGGGAGATACAGAGTGATGGGAGACACAGAGTGATGGGAGACACAGAGTGATGGGAGATACAGAGTGATGGGAGATACAGAGTGATGGGAGATACCGGTCGGTTTGTTCTCTAGAAGTGTGTTGACCTCCCATCCATCCCGTCCCAGTAATTTTAAAACAAATGCTCGGAATTAACCTTTTAATTTGTTGAAATGTAGAGGATAATGGGGAACGATCGCAAGAAAATAATATCAGCAAAGGGTTCGGATACATCAAAAATCACAGGAACAAGACACCAGCCAAATCCCTAACCCTTGACGTCAGCCATCATTCGAGTCACTCATTACTCTTTATGTATATAAATAGTCGACTTTATTTCCAACCTTTAAAATTAGTTCCCTTGTTTTGTGAATGGGAGCTATTTCTTATCGTGAGGAATGATGTTGGTTGCAGGTAATGCCCAATAACAACCTCACTGAAACAGTATGGGTTCGGTTTAACGTCTCATCCGAAAGACGGCACCTCCGACAGTGCAGCACTACCTCAGTATTGCCCCTCTGACAGTGCAGCACTCCCTCAGTGCTGCCCCTCTGACAGTGCAGCACTCCCTCAGTACTGCCCCTCCGACAGTGCAGCACTCCCTCAGCACTGCCCCTCCGACAGTGCAGCACTCCCTCAGCACTGCCCCACCGACAGTGCAGCACTCCCTCAGCATGCCCCTCCGACAGTGCAGCACTCCCTCAGCACTGCCCCACCGACAGTGCAGCACTCCCTCAGTACTGCCCCTCCGACAGTGCAGCGCTCCCTCAGTACTGCCCCTCCGACAGTGCAGCACTCCCTCAGCATGCCCCTCCGACAGTGCAGCGCTCCCTCAGTACTGCCCCTCTGACAGTGCGGTACTCCCTCAGTACTGCGCCTCCGAGAGTGCGGCACTCCCTCAGTACTGCCCCTCCGACAGTGCAGCACTCCCTCAGAACTGCACTGGAGTGAAAGGCTGGATTATGTGCTCAGTGGAGGACAGTCACAACAGACACACAAAGTGTTATGATGAGGCCCCCAATGGATGTGCGCGAACTGTTGGAGCCCTGTTATATCCGAGTGTCAGCAGGAGATGGGGCTGTAACACTACACTCTATATATGGACCTGGTGTCTCTGAGTGTCAGCAGGAGATGGGGCTGCAACACTACACTCTATATATGTACCTGGTATATCCCAGTGTCAGCAGGAGATGGGGCTGTAACACTGCACTCGATATATGTACCTGGTATATCCCAGTTTCAGCAGGAGATGGGGCTGTAACACTACACTCTATATCTTGAGGATGAGAGTGTGATAAAGGTGGATAGGCTGGAGGTGGTAGATGTTCTGAGGGAAGATGTTTTAGCAATTTTGAAGAACCTGAGGGTCCCCTGGGCCAGATGGGATATATCCTAGGATTCTTTGGGAGGCTTTGATCTTTGGGTCCTCACTGTCCACGGGGATGGTGCCAGAGGACTGGAGAGTGGCGAATGTTGTTCCTCTCTTCAAGAAAGGAAATAGGAATGACCCTGGTAATTATAGGCCGGTTAGTCTTACTTCGGTGGTTGGTAAGATAATGGAAAAGGTCCTGAGGGATAGGATTTATGACCATTTGGAAAGGGGCAACTTAATCAGGGATAGTCAACACGGATTCGTGAAGGGTAAGTCTTGCCTAACAAATTTGATTGAATTCTTTGAGGAGGTAACTAAGTGTGTAGATGAAGGTAGAGCAGTTGATGTCGTATACATGGATTTTAGTAAGGCGTTTGATAAGGTTCCCCATGGTCGTCTCATGAAGAAAGTAAGGAGTTGTGGGATAGAGGGAAATTTGGCCGATTGGATAAGTAACTGGCTATCTCATAGAAGGCAGAGGGTGGTGGTGGATGGAACATTTTCGGACTGGAGACCAGTTACCAGCGGTGTGCCACAGGGGTCGGTGCTGGGTCCTCTGCTGTTTGTGATTTTTATCAATGACTTGGAGGAGGGGACTGAAGGGTGGATCAGTAAATTTGCTGATGACACCAAGATTGGTGGAGTAGTGGATGAGGTGGAGGGCAGTTGTAGGCTGCAAAGAGACATTGATAGGATGCAGAGCTGGGCCGAAAAATGGCAGATGGAATTTAACCCTGATAAGTGCGAGGTGATTCATTTTGGTAGGGCAAATTTGAATAAGGATTACAGGGTCAACGGCAGGGTTCTGAGGAACGTGGAGGAGCAGAGGGATCTGGGGGTTCATATCCACAGATCTCTGAAGGTTGCCACTCAAGTGGATAGAGCAGTAAAGAAGGCCTATGGTGTGTTGGCGTTTATTAACAGAGGGTTTGAGTTTAAGAACCGTGAGGTTATGCTGCAACTGTACAGGACCTTGGTGAGACCACATTTGGAATATTGTGTGCAGTTCTGGTCACCTCACTATAGGAAGGACGTGGAAGCATTGGAAAGAGTGCAAAGGAGATTTACCAGGATGCTGCCTGGTTTGGGGGGGAGGTCTTATGAGGAAAGATTGAGGGAGTTGGGGCTTTTCTCTTTAGAGCGGAGGAGGATGAGAGGCGACTTAATAGAGGTTTATAAGATGATGAGGGGGATAGATAGAGTGGATGTTCAGAGACTATTTCCTCGGGTAGAGGCAGCTGTTACAAGGGGGCATAACTATAAGGTGCATGGGGGGAGATATAGAAGGGATGTCCGAGGTAGATTCTTTACTCAGAGAGTGGTTGGGGTGTGGAATGGACTGCCTGCTGTGATAGTGGAGTCGGACACTTTAGGAACTTTCAAGCGGTTATTGGATAAGCACATGGAGCACACCAGAGTGATAGGGAGTGTGATAGCTTGATCTTGGTCTCGGACAATGCTCGGCACAACATCGAGGGCCGAAGGGCCTGTACTGTGCTGTACTGTTCTATGTTTCTATGTTTCTATATGTACCTGGTATATCCCAGTGTCAGCAGGAGATGGGGCTGTAACACTACACTCTATATATGTACCTGGTATATCCCAGTTTCAGCAGGAGATGGGGCTGTAACACTACACTCTATATATGTACCTGGTATATCTCAGTGTCAGCAGGAGATGGGGCTGTAACACTACACTCTATATATGTACCTGGTATATCCCAGTGTCAGCAGGAGATGGGGCTGTAACACTACACTCTATATATGTACCTGGTATATCCCAGTGTCAGCAGGAGATGGGGCTGTAACACTGCACTCTATATATGTACCTGGTATACCCAAGTGTCAGCAGGAGATGGGGCTGTAACACTACACTCTATATATTTATTGGTATAGGGACCAACATGGCTGTATACCTTGTTTGAACTAATGGAAGATGTCTCATGTTGGCTCAGCTTGGCTTGAGCCCCAGGGCTGAAGTATTTTCTGTGCAAGGTCTGGGCTGTAAGCACTGGGTGTTCATTTCCAGAGGAATAGAATTGGCAAGCAGGGAAGTCATGTTAAACTTGTATCAAACCTTGGTTAGACCACACTTAACGTGCTGTGCACAGTTCTGGTCTCCAGATTACAAAAAAAGATATCGAGGCACTGGAGAGGGTGCCAAAAAGATTTATAAGGATGATACCAGAACTGAGAGGTTATAACTATCAGGAAAGATTGAATGGGCTGGGGCACTTTTCTCTACAAAAGAGAAGACTGAGAGGTGACCTGAGAGAGGTCTTTAAAATTATGGAGGGTTTGAAAGGGTCGATGTAGAGAAGATGTTTCCACTTGTGGGAGAATCCAAAACTAGGGGCAATAAATATAAGAGAGTCACTAATAAATCCAATAGGGAATTCAGGAGAAACTTCTTTACCCAGAGTGTGGTGAGAATGTGGAACTCGCTACCACAGGGAGTGGTTGAGGCGAATAACATCGATACATTTAAGGGGAAGCTAGATGAGTACATGAGGGGGAAAGGAATCGAAGGATATGCTGATAGGCTGAGATGAAGCAGGGTGGGAGGAGCCTCGTGTGCAGCCTAAACACCGGCACGGACCAGTTGGGCCGAATGGCCAGCTTCTGTGCTGTAGATTCTATGTAATACTATGTTTGGTGTTTGACAGATTCTTTCTGCCTCCAGTGAAGGGGGAAGATCAGCTCTCTGTCTGCACTGTGGCCCTACCAGTCTCTAGTTGTTGGGAGTGCGCTGTGTAAAGGTCTGGGGGGAGACAGAATGCAGTCGTGCCATTTTGTGCGACTGTATGTTGCAGGAATGCTGAATGTTGCCTCCAGATGTTGATTTATGTCAGACTGAAGCAGGCAATGAGATCCAGAGGTGGACTGTTACTATGTTCTGGAAGTGGAGAGATGATCTTATCAGAAGGATTTTAATTTTTTTAATTTTTTAAAATTTGTTTATGGGATGTGGGCGTTGCTGGCAAGGCCAGTATTTATTGCCCATCCCTAATTGCCCTTGAGAAGTGAGCCGCCATCTTGAACCGTTGCAGTCCGTATGTTGATGGTACTCCCACAGTGCTGTTCGGTAGGGAGTTCCAGGATTTTGACCCAGCGACGATGAAGGATCGACGATATACTTCTAAGTCAGGATGGTGTGTGACTTGGAGGGTAACTTGGAGGTGGTGGTGTTCCCATGCGCCTGCTGCCCTTGTCCTTCTAGGCGGTAGAGGTCGCGGGTTTGGGAGGTACTGCTGAAGAAGCCTTGGCGAGTTGCTGCAGTGCATCTTGTAGATGGTACACACTGCAGGCACGGTACGCCGGTGGAGAGAGTGAATGTTTAAGGTGGTAGATGGGGTGCCAATCAAGCGGGTTCCTTTGTCCTGGATGGTGTCGAGCTTCTTGAGTGTTGTTGGAGCTGCACTCATCCAGGCAAGTGGAGAGTATTCCATCACACTCCTTACTTGAGCCTTGTAGATGGTAGAAAGGCTTTGGGGAGTCAGGAGGTGAGACACTTGCCGCAGAATACCTGCTCTTGTTGCCACAGTATTTATGTGGCTGGTCCAGTTAAGTTTCTGGTCAATGGTGACCCCCAGGATGTTGATGGTGGGGGATTCGGCCATGGTAATGCCATTGAATGTCAAGGGGCGGTGGTTAGACTCTTGCTTGTTGGAGATAGTCATTGCCTGGCACTTCTGTGGCGCGAATGTTACCTGCCACTCATCAGCCCAAGCCTGAATGTCGTTCAGGTCTTGTTGCACGCGGGCATGGACTGTTTCATTATCTGAGGAGTTGTGAATGGCACTGAACACTGTGCAGTCATCAGCGAACATCCCCATTTCTGGCCTTATGTTGGAGGGAAGGTCATTGATGAAGCAGCTGTAGATGGTTGGGCCTAGGACACTGCTCTGTGGAACTCCTGCAGCAATTTCCTGATTATTATTAATAAAAATCAGATTGTAAGTAACCTTTGGAGACTTCTTACTGAATGTTCAAGTATTAGTACCTATGGGTTGAGTGATGCAGGATAAGTTCCTTTCTAGAATTGCCGGGGAATATCCTCCATAATACACGATTCCCCTCAGCCCCTATGAGCAGCATTTTGAGTAATTACATCCCTCCTGACAGGATGGAGATGTTGAGAGATCTCTGGAGCCTACAGGCTCCATCACAGTTGTGTTCGGTAACCAAGGTACCAAGTGCACACTCAGCTAGAATCACAGATTCATAGAATAGTACAGCACAGAAGGAGGCCGTTCGGCCCATTGAGTCTGCGCCGGCTCTTTCGAAGAGCAATCCAGTTAGTCCCACTCCCCCGCTCTTTCCCCATATCCCTGCAAATTGTTCTCCTTCAAGTATTTATCCAATTCCCCTTTGAAGGCTCCTATTGAATCTGTTTCCACCACCCTATCAGGCAGTGTGTTCCAAATCCTAACCACTCGTTGTGTAAAAAAGTTTTCCCTCATGTCGCCTCTGGTTCTTTTGCCAATCACCTTAAATCTGTGCCCTCTGGTTATCGACCCTTCAGCCTTTGGAAACAGTTTCTCTTTATTTACTCTAACTAAACCCTTCATGATTTTAAACACCTCCATCAAATCTCCTCTTAGCCTTCTCTGCTCCAAGGAGAACAACCCCAGCTTCTCCAGTCTATCCACCTCACTGTAATCCCTCATCCTGGGAACCATTCTAGTAAATCTCTTCTGCACCCTCTCCAAAGCCTTCATGTCCTTCCGAAAGTGCGGTGCCCAGAATTGGACACAATACTCCAGCTGGGGCCGAACTCGTGTTTTATAAACTAGTTAACAACCCCAGCTTCACCAGTCTCTCCACGTATTGAAGTTGTATTGAAGCCCCTACACCGCTTGTATTTTAATATTTAAAATATCTGTAACCTTTCCAGGAGAAATTATTTTTGGTTTGAAAGGCAGAATTATCACAGGCTCCAAAACATAAAATAGAGTGGGCCGCTCTGGAAAGTATCTCCCACACACCCCCTGGAAATAAATTTCATGTCTTCAGCACCCACTTCAGTGATTTTTAAACTGATTTAACCGATTAATCTCCTCTCTGTACTCGGAATACAGGCCCAGATTTTGGAATTCCGCTCTCCTGACACACACCAAGAGCCCATATTGGGAAATTCCACACTCCCAACCTGTGCTTTTTTGAACATTGGGCAGACCAGGAGCACAGAGGTGGGATGTCCAGGCCTGTGTTTATTTTCCCTTTTTTTCTGCTCCAATTATCTTTCAGTTCTGAAGGAAGGTCCTGCCTGAATTGTCTGATCAGCCCAGTGTTTCAGCATTTGCGGTTTCTGATATTCCCGCAGTGCCGGTTTCCACCAGCAGGTGGTGATACTGCACTGTGAAACTTTACAGCTCTTTGTATAGCTCGCCATCACCATCTCCTGGCTGACAGTGGTACTACAATCAACTGCAAGGGAACGTCAAACACTCTGGGGTGAATTTTCACTTTTACCACCGGGCGCAAAACAGGCGTTAGCGGATCGGCCGCCCGTTTTACACCCCGCACGGCAGTAAAAGTGAACATTCAGCCTTTTGAACCGAAGCGCCAAGAGTTTCCGTGTATTGCGCCCATAATTCGGCCCGTTTTGAAAAGTGTTTTTTTCTCGAGTTTCCGCTCAAACTTATTTACATATCGCCCGAAAGCAAAATCTGCCGTGAAGCACCGCGATCGGACAGCGTTTGAGAAAGTAATTTTAAAGCTTTTGCTTTAAAAAATATTCCTTGATATACTTAGGAGTGACAACTTGGTGAAGTTTTATTAACACAGCTGAAAATGTGTTTATCACCAAAAAAGCATTTTAAATCACAGTGTCAATCCACCAGCTGTGAGTAACCCGATTTTAAATTACTGAATTTTACATGAAAAATATACAGAACCATTTGCCAGTGATATTGGGGTACAGCCGACAGTGTCTTAGTAAATTTATAAAAAAATTCAACAGGCTTTTAAAACGTGTCTATTAGTGACCTGGTGCCCAAAAGAAGCCGCTGAATTTTTGGAGCGCCCTCGAAGGCCCACAAACGAGCACAATTAGCGGAAACTCGCCCTGGTGATCAATTCACCCGGGGGCGGGGCCAGTTGTGTGGGCGGGGCCGGATTCCAGCGCAATGTTTTCTGACCAGCGCAAAAGGTCACGGAAATTCGATTCACGCTGAATGTAATTTGTATTAAAAATCCCGTGATCTTTGGCACTGGTTACACCGACTTCGGGCGAATTGTGCTCAAAGAAACCGAGGTCAAGATTTCCAAACTCTCCATCTGTTTGAAGAGAGATAGTTTGTGTATTTCTCATCACTCATGGTGCGTGGTGCTGAATACCTGAGGAATGTCCTCATTTTCAGAGCACAACTTACACCTGCTTTTTAATACAAAGGAGTGGGGCAGTGATGAGAAAGGGCTGGGATGGGGTTGCTGTCGGCTGCACACATTTCCCAGTAGAATGTGACTAAAATATCAAATAGTATCAGTGTCCGAGAAGATCAGTCCGAGCTTTGATGGAGAAGAATGCCAGGCTGAAGAGGGTGTGGAAGAAACATGCCAGGATGAATTGAGAGTTCTGAGAGGGAGCAGAGTGCCAGGATGATGTGGGGTGAGACGGAGCAGAGTGTCAGGATGATGTGGGGTGAGAGGGAGCAGAGTGTCAGGATGATGTGGGGTGAGAGGGAGCAGAGTGTCAGGATGATGTGGGGTGAGAGGGAGCAGAGTGTCAGGATGATGTGGGGTGAGAGGGAGCAGAGTGTCAGGATGATGTGGGGAGAGAGGGAGCAGAGTGTCAGGATGATGTGGGGTGAGAGGGAGCAGAGTGCCAGGATGATGTGGGGTGAGAGGGAGCAGAGTGCCAGGATGATGTTGGGGTGAGAGGGAGCAGAGTGCCAGGATGATGTGGGGTGAGAGGGAGCAGAGTGTCAGGATGATGTGGGGTGAGAGGGAGCAGAGTGTCAGGATGATGTGGGGTGAGAGGGAGCAGAGTGTCAGGATGATGTGGGGGTGAGAGGGAGCAGAGTGCCAGGATGATGTGGGGTGAGAGGGAGCAGAGTGTCAGGATGATGTGGGGAGAGAGGGAGCAGAGTGTCAGGATGATGTGGGGTGAGAGGGAGCAGAGTGCCAGGATGATGTGGGGGTGAGAGGGAGCAGAGTGTCAGGATGATGTGGGGTGAGAGGGAGCAGAGTGCCAGGATGATGTGGGTGAGAGGGAGCAGAGTGCCAGGATGATGTGGGGTGAGAGGGAGCAGAGTGTCAGGATGATGTGGGGGTGAGAGGGAGCAGAGTGCCAGGATGATGTGGGGGTGAGAGGGAGCAGAGTGCCAGGATGATGTGGGGTGAGAGGGAGCAGAGTGTCAGGATGATGTGGGGGTGAGAGGGAGCAGAGTGCCAGGATGATGTGGGGGTGAGAGGGAGCAGAGTGCCAGGATGATGTGGGGGTGAGAGGGAGCAGAGTGCCAGGATGATGTGGGGTGAGAGGGAGCAGAGTGTCAGGATGATGTGGGGTGAGAGGGAGCAGAGTGTCAGGATGATGTGGGGGGAGGGAGCAGAGTGCCAGGATGATGTGGGGTGAGAGGGAGCAGAGTGTCAGGATGATGTGGGGTGAGAGGGAGCAGAGTGTCAGGATGATGTGGGGTGAGAGGGAGCAGAGTGTCAGGATGATGTGGGGTGAGAGGGAGCAGAGTGCCAGGATGATGTGGGGGTGAGAGGGAGCAGAGTGCCAGGATGATGTGGGGTGAGAGGGAGCAGAGTGTCAGGATGATGTGGGGTGAGAGGGAGCAGAGTGTCAGGATGATGTGGGGTGAGAGGGAGCAGAGTGTCAGGATGATGTGGGGTGAGAGGGAGCAGAGTGTCAGGATGATGTGGGGTGAGAGGGAGCAGAGTGTCAGGATGATGTGGGGGTGAGAGGGAGCAGAGTGCCAGGATGATGTGGGGTGAGAGGGAGCAGAGTGTCAGGATGATGTGGGGTGAGAGGGAGCAGAGTGCCAGGATGATGTGGGGGTGAGAGGGAACAGAGTGCCAGGATGATGTGGGGTGAGAGGGAGCAGAGTGTCAGGATGATGTGGGGTGAGAGGGAGCAGAGTGCCAGGATGTGTGGTGAAAGGGAGCAGAGTGTCAGGATGATGTGGAGTCAGAGGGAGCAGAGTGCCAGGATGATGTGGGGTGAGAGGGAGCAGAGTGCCAGGATGATGTGGGGGTGAGAGGGAGCAGAGTGTCAGGATGATGTGGGGTGAGAGGGAGCAGAGTGTCAGGATGATGTGGGGTGAGAGGGAGCAGAAGGTCAGGATGATGTGGGGTGAGAGGGAGCAGAGTGTCAGGATGATGTGGGGTGAGAGGGAGCAGAGTGTCAGGATGATGTGGGGTGAGAGGGAGCAGAGTGCCAGGATGATGTGGGGTGAGAGGGAGCAGAGTGCCAGGATGATGTGGGGTGAGAGGGAGCAGAGTGCCAGGATGATGTGGGGTGAGAGGGAGCAGAGTGCCAGGATGATGTGGGGTGAGAGGGAGCAGAGTGCCAGGATGATGTGGGGTGAGAGGGAGCAGAGTGTCAGGATGATGTGGGGGTGAGAGGGAGCAGAGTGTCAGGATGATGTGGGGGTGAGAGGGAGCAGAGTGTCAGGATGATGTGTGGGGTGAGAGGGAGCAGAGTGTCAGGATGATGTGGGGTGAGAGGGAGCAGAGTGTCAGGATGATGTGGGGGTGAGAGGGAGCAGAGTGCCAGGATGATGTGGGTGAGAGGGAGCCGAGTGCCAGGATGATGTGGAGTGAGAGGGAGCAGAGTGTCAGGATGATGTGGGGTGAGAGGGAGCAGAGTGCCAGGATGATGTGGAGTGAGAGGGAGCAGAGTGCCAGGATGATGTGGGGTGAGAGGGAGCAGAGTGTCAGGATGATGTGGGGTGAGAGGGAGCAGAGTGTCAGGATGATGTGGGGTGAGAGGGAGCAGAGTGTCAGGATGATGTGGGGTGAGAGGGAGCAGAGTACCAGGATGATGTGGAGTGAGAGGGAGCAGAGTGCCAGTATGATGTGGGGGTGAGTCCCAGTTTTGCTGCAAAGTTTCGGGGTAGGGGGAGGGAGTGGTGGCATTTTGACGGAAATGGGTCAAAATTGGAAAAACAGTGAGATTTAAAATTGTTCCTTTCCCAGCAGCTTTTGATCACTCTGCAAAATTTGCTGCACATATGGGCTCCATTTGCACCTTGGAGCTGGTCTTCGTACACAGGTGCACTGGAACACCTAGCATTATGGAGGAGCAGTTTGCACTGGGGGCGAGGTGGAACTGTCAGGATTTCTGATGGGTGACTGCATCCCTCCACTCCCACCCCTTCCAGTCATGGCTGCTTGGAGTGTGAGAGATGCCCTTCCCCACTTCAAAATATCCAGTAAAGCCAAGTCCCATGTGAAATTCCAGCCCACCCACCATTAAAGGATGGGGAGTTGGATGGGGTGCAGTGTCTGTGTGAAAGGGTGGGGAGTTGGATGGGGTACAGTGTCTGTGTGAAAGGGTGGGGAGTTGGATGGGGTGCAGTGTCTGTGTGAAAGGGTGGGGAGTTGGATGGGGTACAGTGTCTGTGTGAAAGGATGGGGAGTTGGATGGGGTACAGTGTCTGTGTGAAAGGGTGGGGAGTTGGATGGGGTACAGTGTCTGTGTGAAAGGATGGGGAGTTGGATGGGATACAGTGTCTGTGAAAGGGTGGGGAGTTGGATGGGGTAGTGTCTGTGTGAAAGGATGGGGAGTTGGATGGGATACAGTGTCTGTGTGAAAGGGTGGGGAGTTGGATGGGGTACAGTGTCTGTGAAAGGATGGGGAGTTGGATGGGATACAGTGAATGTGTGAAAGGATGGGGAGTTGGATGGGGTAGTGTCTGTGTGAAAGGGTGGGGAGTTGGATGGGGTGCAGTGTCTGTGTTGAAGGATGGGGAGTTGGATGGGGTACAGTGTCTGTGTGAAAGGGTGGGGAGTTAGATGGGGTACAGTGTCTGTGTGAAAGGGTGGAGAGTTGGATGGGGTGCAGTATCTGTGTGAAAGGGTGGGGAGTTGGATGGGGTGCAGTGTCTGTGTGAAAGGGTGGGGATTTGGATGGGGTACAGTGTCTGTGTGAAAGGGTGGGGAGTTGGATGGGGTACAGTGTCTGTGTGAAAGGGTGGGGAGTTGGATGGGGTACAGTGTCTGTGTGAAAGGGTGGAGAGTTGGATGGGGTGCAGTATCTGTGTGAAAGGGTGGGGAGTTGGATGGGGTGCAGTGTCTGTGTGAAAGGGTGGGGAGTTGGATGGGGTTACGTGGTTGTGTGAAAGGGTGGGGAGTTGGATGGGGTACAGTGTCTGTGTTGAAGGATGGGGAGTTAGATGGGGTGCAGTGTCTGTGTGAAAGGGTGGGGAGTTGGATGGGGTGCAGTGTCTGTGTGAAAGGGTGGGGAGTTGGATTGGGTGCAGTGTCTGTGTGAAAGGATGGGGAGTTGGATGGGGTACAGTGTCTGTGTGAAAGGGTGGGGAGTTGGATGTGGTGCAGTGTCTGTGTGAAAGTGTGGGGAGTTGGATGGGGTGCAGTGTCTGTGTGAAAGGGTGGGGAGTTGGATGGGGTGCAGTATCTGTGTGAAAGGGTGGGGAGTTGGATGGGGTACAGTGTCTGTGTGAAAGGGTGGGGAGTTGGATGGGGTACAGTGTCTGTGTGAAAGGGTGGGGAGTTGGATGGGGTACAGTGTCTGTGTGAAAGGGTGGGGAGTTGGATGGGGTACAGTGTCTGTGTGAAAGGATGGGGAGTTAGATGGGGTGCAGTGTCTGTGAAAGTGTGGGGATTTAGGTGGAAGTGTTGGAATATCTCTGAACTGGGTCTGGAGGGGCCAGCGTTCCTTTATGAATTTGGATGGTGGGAGTTGGGTGTGGGACGGTGACTGGTGGTAACTTTTGAGGAATTGATGAATTGGTTGCTGTGTTGAAAATACAAATGTCACTTTTTTAATTCCTTTTTTAAGATCGACAATCTATTATAACTAAAACTGCTTAAAATGAAACAAAAAAAGGTAATATTTAATGTAAATATTGCAATGACTATATCCCTGGAATCCCTAGAAACGCACTATTTTCTCCCTTCAATATTTGGATTTCCCCCTCAGGCTTTCATGTTCTGGGTGCAGAGTGAGAAATGCAAACACACAGAAAAAATCACAGGTCAGATTGGGAAACAGGTGAAGAGATGGAGGCGGCACTGGGTAGTTTGACTGACTGAAGCAGGGAGCAAATGATGGAAGGAGAGACACAAGGTATTGAATTTACTTTTTATTTTAGTTTTCTGACATTTTATATTTGTATTGGTTTTATTTACAGTCTCATTGGGATTTTACAATGTTTAATTTGGAAATTACATTTTCTAACACCTGACCCCTGACCCGAATGGCGCGGGGTCACGTCATTGTGATGTCATGGATGACGTGGCCGGCCCGAGGCCCCGCCCCTTTTACGGGCCCGGATGGGAGCCGGAGCAGATTCTCAGCCACTCGTTTCTCCAAGTACAGAAGAAAGGATAAAGTTTCCCCGTGAATTTATTCCCAGTGAAGGTGTGGAGATGGGACTTGGTGTCCGCGCTGTAAAATGAAACTGTCCCGGACTCATAACTGAGATAAACTCCCACCTTCCCGGTGATCTGACCGGCGGGGAGACGGGATTCAGGGGAGGAGTTTATATAAAAATCACCATCATAAAACCGCCCGATGGTCCAGAATCCATTCTCCGGGCTCATTGTGACGTTTCTCTTCCTCTCCACAGACTCTGCGGCTACTCCCAGAATCCAGCCCCGATTCCCCGCCACCTCCACCTCCCAGTAATGTCTCCCCGATGTGAATCCCTCCGATCCCAGCACACACTCCCCGACTGTAAACCTCTTCTCGGTGTCAGGGAGATTCCTCTCGGTCCAGGTCCCTCTCACACTCTTCAGATCCTCAGACACCTCGAGCCGTGGATTCGCTGTTTCCACATCCAGGGTCACAGAGACTGGGAGAAAAAGCAGAGAATTAGAGAGATTCACCCGGGATTAGAGAGAGACTAACTGGGGATCAGAGAGACTGGCCGGGGATCGGAGAGAGACTCGCCCGGGATCAGAGAGACTGGCCGGGAATTCCACATTAATAAAACCATTGAACACAGCGGGAGCTGCGGGATTCCTGCTCCCCGCGGGCCTGATCCCAGTTTCCCATTTGCTCCATTTTCTGTGAATTGTTGGAGATTTCCGCTCCCAATCTCTGGGGTCGGGCAGGAGCGATGCTCTCACCGAGTTCGCCGCTTCTGACTGATTCCCTGTTTCTAAAGACTGAAGAGCCGCCCCGAGGGGAGGGAATGAGCAGCTCAATTGTAACCGGAGCAGGAATGGCAGAAAAAACCCACAGGCCAATTCAGGAAAAAACTGGGAAATTCTCCCCCTGCCAGATTCGGGCCCATTCCCCCATCAGGATTAGATCTGCCCATTTTCTCATCTTAGACATTCCCTTTACTGTGTCAGGGTGATTTCTGAGCTGGATGGTTTGAGGAAGTGTTGCTCTATGTTTCCAGTCACCTGCACCCTGACCCCCCATCAACAGACCCAACAACTCACACTGGTACAGCACCTTTTACATAATGAAATCCTTTATAGAGGGGGTCAGGGAGAGGGCAGGCATTCGAGGATGTGCCCCGAAGCAGAAAGCAGGTTTTGAGGTTTCTGAAGGTGGAGAGAGTTGCAGCATGAGGGAGGGGTTTAAGAACAGAATCCCAGACTGCAGGGGCATGTTGACTCAAAGCTCTGCTATCACTGGGAATGGGGATGAGGGGCTGCATGCAGAGAAGATCAAAGTCAGAAAAGCAGGAGTTGAAAATGACTGCACAGGGAGAGAGGATGAAGGCCACGGGCATTAGGTAAGGACATCGACAGATGATGTTACAAAGGTGGAATTAAGCCTTGATGATGGACTAAATGTGAGGTTTGAAGTTCAGCTCAGGGTTAAGTGGCACACAGAGGCTCCATACAATCAGGTGTAGTCTAAGCGAATACCCAGGAAAGGTGATGGGTGTGTTACTGTAGTGGTTATAATACTGGAAAACTATCCAGAGCTGAGGAGGCAATTTTACCCGAACCCACCCGTCAGGATACTGACAGGATCGGGTGTAACGCTGGTTTTACACTCCGACTGATTTTACTCTCCATTGAAGTCAACAGAGAGCAATACTGGGCGAGGTATAAAACCGGCGTTCCACCCGATCCCGTGGGTTTCCCTACTGGAGAGTTAGGTTAAAATTACCGTGAGTTCAAATCCACAATGGCAAGATATGGAATCGAATTCAATGAATCTGGTCATTTGTGGGCTAGTGCCAGAAAACATGACCATGAAAGCTGCCGGACTGTGGTACAAATCCAAGTGGTTCACTGTGCCCTTCACAAGACTACAGTCCACACTACGTGGTTAACTCTTCATTTCCTCAAGGCAACTAGGGATGGACAACAAATGTGGCCTCATCAACATTGCCCATACCCTCAGAACAAATTTTAAAATCTCAGGAGTTCCAATTTCTAGTTGAAGGTGAACAATGTGGCCTCAGTGTTGCTGATGTTAAGCTGGAGAAAATTATCTGCGACTTGATGTTGGAAAGGCTAAAGTGGTAAAGCTGGGCATCATCCACACACACATGGAGAAGCTGAGCTTGTGCTTGCAGATGATGTCACCAAGGGGCTGCATGTTTCTTTTATTCGTTTATGGGATGTGGGCGTCGCTGGCAAGGCCAGCATTTATTGCCCATCCCTAGTTGCCCTTGAGAAGGTGGTGGTGAGCTACCTTCTTGAACCGCTGCAGTCCGTGTGGTGAAGGTTCTCCCACAGTGCTGTTAGGGAGGGAGTTCCAGGATTTTAACCCAGCGATGATGAAGGATCGGCGATATATTTCCAAGTCAGGATGGTGTGTAACTTGGAGGTGGTGGTGTTCCCATGTGCCTGCTTCCCTTGCCCTTCTAGGTGGAAGAGGTCCCGGGTTTGGGAGGTGCTGCCGGAGAAGCCTTGGCGAGTTGCTGCAGTGCATCTTGTAGATGGTACACACTGCAGCTACGGTAAGCCGGTGGTGGAGGGAGTGAATGTTTTAAGGTGGTGGATGGGGTGCCAATCAAGCGGGCTGCTTTGTCCTGGTTGGTGGCGAGCTTCTTGAGTGTTGTTGGAGCTACACTCATCCAGGCAAGTGGAGAGTATTCCATCACACTTCTGACTTGTGCCTTGTAGCTGGTGGAAAGACTTTGGGGAGTCAGGAGGTGAGACACTCGTCGCAGAATACCCAGCCTCTGACCTGCTCTTGTAGCCACAGTATTGTGTGGCTGGTCCAGTTAAGTTTCCTTTCAATGGTGACTCCCAGAATGTTGATGGTGGGGGATTTGGCGATGGTAATGCAGTTGAATGTCAAGGGGAGGTGGTTAGACTCTCGCTTGTTGGAGATAGTCATTGTCTGGCACTTCTGTGGTGCGAATGTTACCTGCCACTTATCAGCCCAAGCCTGAATGTCGTCCAGGTTTTGTTGCAAGCAGGCATGGACTGCTTCATTATCTGAGGAGTTGTGAACGGCGCTGAACACTGTGCAGTCATCAGCAAACATCCCCATTTCTGACCATATGTTGGAGGGAAGGTCATTGATGAAGCAGCTGAAGATGGTGGGCCTAGGACACTAATACGATAGCTAGGACACTGCCTGAGGAACTCCTGCAGCGATGTCCTGGGGCTGTGATGATTGACCTTCAACCACCACAACCATCTTCTTTTGTGGTAGGTATGACTCAAGCGTTTTTCCCCTGATTCCCATTGACTTCAGTTTTACTAGGGCTCCTTGATGCCACACTTGGTCAAATGCTGCCTTGATGTCAAGGGCAGTCACTCTCACATCACCTCTGGAATTCTGCTTCTTTGTCCATGTTTGGATCAAGGCTGTAACGAGGTCGGGAGCCGACCCCAAACTGGGCATCAGTGAGCATGTTATTGGTGAGTAAGTGCCGCTTGATAGCACTGTTGATGACACCTTCCTTCACTTTGCTGATGATTGAGAGTAGACTGATGGGGCGGTAATTGGCCGGGTTGGACTTGTCCTGCTTATTGTGGACAGGATACACCTGGGCAGTTTTCCACATTGTCGGATAGATGCCAGTGTTGTAGTTGTACGGGAACAGCTTGGCTAGACATAGACATAGAAGATAGGAGCAGGAGTAGGCCATTCGGCCCCTCGAGCCTGCCCCGCCATTCAATGAGATCATGGCTGATCATCCAAACTCAGTACCCTGTACCTGCCTTCTCCCCATACCCCTTGATACCTTTAGCTTTAAGAAATATATCTAACTCATTCTTGAATAGATTTAATGGCCCAAAAATTAGTGCCGCTACGCGAGAGTACGCACTGTGTACTCTCGCGTATTCTGTCTCCAATTGCCGGTTTTCTGCATGCACTGCGCATGCGCTGAAAACCGGCACTTAGTGAATGGAAAGGGGGCGGGTCCTAGGTGAACCGCGTGCGCGCTACAGGCTGCGCGCATGCAGTGCACTTAGTGGTTTCAACGCGCAGGTAAGTACGGAAGATTCTACACATAAAAAAAGGAGTAAGACCCACTTTTAACAAGGTAAGTAGTGAATTAAGTATTATTTTGAATTTTTTTTAACAGGTATATCTTTTTTAGAGACTTTAAAGACAGGTAAGTTTATTTTTATAACTTTTTAAAAGATTTTAAATTTTTTCAAAAATTTAATTTTTTATTTAAAATGGTTAATTTATTTAACTATACTTATTTTATTAATGTGATGGTTTTTAAAAAAAATTTAATTGAGGTTTAGCGGTTCTTTTGGTGGGCTATAGTATTCATAGCTTTCACAGCACTTATGTGAAAGTTATGAATGGAAGATGGTGTGCTGCCATTGGCTCTAACTGAGTCACGTGATCCCACAGCTCGCACGAATTAACTACGCCGGTGGGATACGCAAGCCCAGCACAGCAGCTGTCCAGAACATCAAGTTCGTGCGAGCTGGAACTGAAAAAGCTAACGCGCAGTGAGAGATCGCGGGGAGGCCTTACCCTCGCACGAAGGCTTCCTCACGAATTTTTGGGCCAATGTCTTGGCCTCAACTACCTTCTGTGGTAGAGAATTCCACAGGTTCACCACTTTCTGGGTGAAGAAATTCCTCCTCATTTCTGTCCTAAATGGCTTACCCCTTATCCTTAGATTATGACCCCTGGTTCTGGACTCTCCGACCATCGGGAACATTCTTCCTGCATCTAGTTTGTCCAGACCTGTCAGAATTTTATATGTTTCGATGAGATCCCCTCTCATTCTTCTATACTCCAGCGAGTATAAGCCCAATCGACCCAATCTCTCCTCATATGTCATTCCTGCTATCCCAGGTATCAGCCTTGTGAATTTTCGCTGAACTCCCTCTATGGCAAGAACATCATTCCTCAGATAAGGCGACCAAAACTGCACACAATACTCAAGGTGTGGTCTCACCAAGACCCTGTACAACTGCAGCAGGACATCCCTGTTCCTATACTCAAACCCTTTCGCTATGAAGGCCAACATACCATTTGCCTTCCTCACCTGCATGCTTACCTTCAGCGACTGGTGCACAAGGACACCCAGGTCTCGTTGCACTTCCCCTTCTCCCAATCTATTGCCATTCAGATAATAGTCTGCCTTTCTGTTGTTGACACCAAAGTGGATAACCTCGCATTTATCCACGTTATATTGCATCTGCCACGCTTCTGCCCACTCACCCAACCTGTCCAAATCATCCTGGAGTTTCTCGGCATCCTCCTCACAGATGCATCTGTCCATGACAGTATTGGTAGCAGTGACCACCGCACAGTCGCTGTGGAGACGAAGTTCCGTCCTCACACTGAGGACACCCTCCATCGTGTTGTGTGGCACCAGCGCCGTGAGGCTAGAGGCGCAGCTAGTTCTGGAGCACAAGTCTTCAGCATGATAGCCGGGATGTTGTCGGGGCCCATAGCCTTTGCTGTATCCAGTGCGCACAGCTGTTTCTTGATATCACGTGGAGTGAATCGAATTGGCTGAAGACTGGCTTCTGTGATGGTGGGGACCTCAGGAGTAGGCCGATATGGATCATCCACTCGGCACTTCTCGCTGAAGATGGTTGCAAACACTTCAGCCTTGTCTTTTGCACTCACGTGCTGGGCTCCACCATCATTGAGGATGGGGATATTCATGGAGCCTCCTCCTCCTGTTAGCTTTTTAATGGTCCACAACCATTCACGACTGGATGTGGCAGGACTGCAGAGATTTGATCTGATCTGTTGATTGTGGGATCGCTTAGCTCTGTTGATAGCATGCTGCTTCTGCTTTTTATTTGGCACCTCATTTTTAGGTACGCCTGGTGCTGCTCCTGGCATGCTCTTCTACACTCCTTATTGAACCCCTAGCTGGATGGTAATGGTAGAGTGAGGGATATGCCGGGCCATGAAGTTACAGATTGTGGTGGAATACAATTCTGCTGCTGCCCCACAGCGCCTCATGGATGCCCAGTTTTGAGCTGCTGGATCTATCCTATTTAGCACGGCGGTAGTACCACACAACATGATGGAGGGTGTCCTCAGTGTGAAGACGGAACTTTGTCTCCACAATGACTATGCGGTGGTCACTGCTACCAATACTGTCATGGACAGATGCATCTGTGACAGGTAGGTTGGTGAGAACGAGGTCAAGTAGGCTTTTCCCTCGTGTTGGTTCTCTCCCCACCTGTCGCAGGCCCAGATTGGCAGTTATGTCCTTCAGGACTCAGCCAGTAGTGGTGCTACCAAGCCACCCTTGGTGATGGACATTGAAGTCCCCGACCCAGAGTACATTCTCAGTGCTACTCAACTGATTCATCAGCTGAGGGAGGGCGGTAGGTGGTAATCAGCAGGAGGTTTCCATGCTTGACCTGGAGCCATGACACGTCTCTGGATCATTAGTCCAGGCCTCTGGATTACTAACCCAGTGACATTACCACTACGCTACCGTTCCCTATGAGGAATTGGAGAGGGTCAAGCCTGGAGCCTTGGGGCGTGCTGGAGGGGACTCTAACCAGGGAAGAGATGTAAATAAGAAATCAATGGAATTAAAATCAGGCGGGATCTATAAAGGATGGGCAATCAGCTGTGCCAGATTACCACCCAGACGTGAAAGTTGACAATCCAGCCCATAATTTCTTCCCACATACACAGACATGCTCCATCATGTTGTAGACCTGCCACCGTGCTAAATGATTCAGAACAGATGTAGCAGCTCAAAACTGAGCATTGATTAGGTGCTGTGGGCCATCAGCAGCAGAATTGTATTCCACCACAATCTGTAACCTGGAATATCACTCACTCCTCCATCACCATCAAGTCACATAATCAACCCTGGTTCAATGAGGAGTGTAGAAGAACATGCCAGGAGCAACAACAAGCATACTTGAAAATGAGCTGCCAACCTGGTAAAGCCAAAACACAGGGCTACATGCATGCTAAACAGTGGAAACAGCATGCTATAGACAGAGCTAAGTGATCCCACAACCAATGGATCAGGTCAAAGCTCTGCAGTCCTGCCACATGCAGTTGCAAATGGTGGTGGGCAATTAAGCAACTAATGGGAGGAGGAGGCTCCATGAACATCCTCATCCTAAACGATGGTGGAGCCCAGCACGCGAGTGCAAAAGTCAAGGTTGAAGCATTCGCAACCATCTTCAGCAGCAGTGCCGAGTGGATGATCCATCTTGGCCTCCTCCTGAGGTCACCACAATCACAGATGCCAGTTTTCAACCAATTTGATTCACTCCACGTGATATCAAGAAATAGCTGAGTGCACTGGACAATGCAAAGGCGGTGGGTACTGACAACATCCCGGCTGTAGTGCTGATGGCCTGTAATCCAGAACTATCCACGCCTGTAAGCAAGCTGTTCCTATACAACTACAACACTGGCTTCTGCCCAACAATGGAAAATTACACAGGTATGTGTTGTCCACAAACTGCAGGTCAAAAACCAATCCAGCCAATTACTGCCCTATCAGCCTACTCTCAATCATCAGCAAAGCGATGAAAGGAGTCGTCAACAGTTCGATCAAGTGACACGTACTCACCAATGCTAACCGATGCTCAGTTTGAGTTCCACCAGCACCACTCCGCTCCAAACCTCATTACAGCCTTGTTCCAAACGTGGACACAAGAGCTGAACTCCAGAGGTAAGCTGAGAGTGACTGCCCTTGACATCAAGGCAGTATTCGACCCAGTGTGGCACCAAAGAGCACTAAAGTAAATGGGGATCGGGGGGAAAACTCTCCACTGGCTGGAGTCTTTACTTTTTTAAAAATTCGTTCCTGGGATGTGGGCGTCGCTAGCAAGGCCAGCATTTATTGCCCATCCCGAATTGCGCTTGAGAAGGTGGTGGTGAGCCACCTTCTTAAACCACTCCAGTCCTTGTGGTGAAGGTACTCCCACAGTGCTGTTAGGGAGGGAGTTCCAGGATTTTGACCCAGCGACGATGAAGGAATGGCGATATATTTCCAAGTCAGGATGGTGTGAAACTTGGAGGGGAACTTGCAGGTGATGGTGTTCCCATGCGCCTGCTACCCTTGTCCTTCTAGGTGATTGAGGTCGCAGGTTTGGGAGATGCTGCCAAAGAAGCCTTGGCGAGTTACTGCAGTGCATCTTGTAGATGGTACACACTGCAGCCACGGTGCGCCGGTGGTGCAGGGAGTGAATGCTTAAGGTGGTGGATGGGGTGCCAATCAAGCAGGCTGCTTTGTCCTGGATGGTGGCGAGCTTCTTGAGTGTTGTTGGAGCTGCACTCATCCAGGCAAGTGGAGAGTATTCCATCACACGCCTAACTTGTGCCTTGTAGATGGTGGAAAGGCTTTGGGGAGTCAGGAGGTGAGACACTCGTCGCAGAATATCCAGCCTCTGACCTGCTCTTGTAGCCACAGTATTTATGTGGCTGGTCCAGTTAAGTTTCTGGTCAATGGTGACCCCCAGGATGTTGATGGTGGGGGATTCAGCGATGGTAAGGTTGTTGAATGTCAAGGGGCGGTGGTTAGACTCTCGGTTGTTGGAGACAATCATTGCCTGGCACTTTTGTGGTGCGAATGTTACTTGCCACTTATCAGCCCAAGCCAGAATGTCATCCAGGTCTTGCTGCATTCGGGCATGGACTGCTTCATTATCTGAGGAGTTGTGAAGTGAACTGAACACTGTGCAATCATCAGCGAACATCCCCACTTCTGACCTTATGATGGAACGAAGATCATTGATGAAGCAGCTGAAGATGGTTGGCACAAAGGAAGGTGTTTGTGATTGGAGGCCAATCATCTCAGCCCCAGGACATTGCTGCAGGAGTTCCTCAGGGCAGTGTCCTCGGTCCAACCATCTTCAGCTTGTTCATCAATGACCTTCCCTCCATCACAAGGTCAGAAGTGGGGCTTTTCACTGATGTCTGCATAGTATTCAGCTACATTTGCAATTCCTCAGATAATAAAGCAGTCCATGCCCGCATGCAGCAAAATCTGGACAACCTCCAGGTTTAGGCTAAGTGGCAATTAAAATTCATGCCACACAAGTGCCGGGTAATGACCATCTACAAAGAGAGAGAGCTTAACTACCTCCCCTTGACATTCAATGACATTACCTTCTCAAGAGCAACGAGGGATGGGCAATAAATGCTGGACTTGCAAGCAATGCCCATATCCCGAGAATGAATTTAAAACAAAATTTCATCACCGAATCCCCCACCATCAATATCCTGGGGGTCACCATTGACCAGAAACTTAACTGGAGCAGCCACATAAATACCGTGGCTATAGGTCAAAGGCTGGGTATTCTGTGGAGTGTGGCTCACCTCCTGACTCCCCAAAGCCTTCTCTGTCCACAAGACAAGAGTGTGATGGAATACGTTCCACTTGCCTGGATGGGTAGAACTACAACACTCGAGAAGCTCGACACCATCCTGGACAAAACAGTCTGCTTGATGGGTACCCCATCTACCAGTTTACACATCCACATCCTCCACTACTGGCGTACCATGGCTGCAGTGTGTACTGTCTACAGCAAGTTGCCAAGGCTTCTTCGGCAGCACCACCCAGACCTTCGACCTCAAGCACCTACTACAACAACAACAACTTGCAGTAGGTGGGACCAGCCAGGTTAGATGTGAGTTGGAGCAATTGTTACAAGAAGTAAAAACGCACTGTCCAAGTGATTAAGGGTACATTTAAGAACACAATTCTTTAAGGAACAAAGGGCTAGAAATTCGCGGGTTCAGCGCTGGCCATTAAGTCCCGTAGAAGAAAAAATGGCAGCCGCCTTCCTTCCGCCCACTTCTGGCAGGTCCCGCGGCGGACGCCACTTACGGCAGCTCGGCAGCGCTGCCGGTGCCTGCGCTCGCTGCAGAAATGGAAATGAGGCAGATCTTGGCATCAATCAGCATGCATCAAGTGAGCGTTGCACAATCTGCCATTTTCGCCGTCGCCGCTCCACTTACCGCCCTCTCTAAATCACGACCATCTGACCACACGTTCAGCAGCAGGAAGGAGCCTCCAGCAGTGATATTTAAAGGAATCATCATCAACAAGTTGCAGCTGACAGTCTTTCTCAGTTTGACTGACTCTGTGTAATTTTCTGCAAATCCTGCAGCTTTCTAAACTTGTTTAAAGTTCCTGAGGTGGCAGGGAGTGTTGGTGCAAGTGGAGAATGCCTTCATTCTCATTTAAAGGCTTCTGCTCACTACACTTGCTCACAGTCATGGGGTTCTACTTGCAGTGCCCCTCGTCCCCCTCGCGCTTGAGCATCTTTGGGAGACGGAGCAGAAGACCAGAAGATGCTCGCAGAGGGAGGAGGAGGGCACTCAACAAGAGGCCTTACCCACCTCGGGTCTTCCGAGAGCAGTGTATTAGGAGGCTCCGCTTCACCATGGAGGTGGTCACAGAACTCTGCCACCTCCTGCAACCAGACATGCAGCCTCAAAGCAGGGTGATCACGGCTCTCCCAGTGGCCCTCAAGGTCACCGTGGCCCTCAATTTCTTCGCCAGTGGATCCTTCCAGTCTGCAGCAGGAGACATAGCTAACATCTCCTAGTTTGCCATCCATTGCTGCATCCGGGAGGTCAGAGAGACTCCCTAGGGTCAGAAGATAGGGTCTTCTGATTTGGTCAGTGGTCAGGGACAGGAGGATGTGACTGCGAGTGAGGCAGGTATGGGGACCCAGGAGGTGGAGGAGCCTCAGCCTTTGCAATTGTCCAACAGGTTTGAGGTTCTTGCGGCCTGTATGGATGAAAGTGGTGGCTGCAGGGTGGATGAGCAAACTGACCATGGCACCGAGGTACAGGAAGCCATTCAAGTTGGGGGAGTTAATAGGAACGTAGTGGTAATTGGGGACAGCATAGTCAGGGGGATAGATACAGTTCTCTGCGGCCAAAAGCAAGTGTCCAGACGGCTGTGTTGCCTGCCTGGTGCCAAGGTTCGAGACATCTGCTCTGGGCTGGAGAGGAACTTGCAGTGGAGGGGGAGGAGCTAGTGGTCGTGGTCCATGTAGGTACCAACGACACAGGTAGAACTAGGAAAGAGGTTCTGCTGAGAGAGTATGAGCAGCTAGGGGCTAAATTAAAAAGCAGAACTTCAAGGGTAATAATGTCTGCATTATTACCTGAGCCATGAGCAAATTGGCATAGGGTAAATAAAATTAGAGAGATGAATGCGTGGCTCAAAGACTGGTGTGAGAGAATTGGGTTTCAATTCCTGGGGCACTGGCAGCAGTACTGGGAAAAGTGGGATCTATATCGTTGGGACGGTCTTCACCTGAACCGTGCTGGGACCAGTGTTCTGGGGAGTCGTATAACTAGGGCGGTAGAGAGGGCTTTAAACTAAATATTGGGGGCATGGGATCAGATTTGGGAAGATGTGGTAATTCAAAGATTAGAGACAAGGCAATAGAGAAAGGTATTAATATGGGAAATGATAAACAGACCGTGACAGGAAGGGATAGAGAGTACAAATCTAAGAGTAAATCAACAGATAAGGCTAGAGGTTACAAAAATAATAAAAGGACAAAACTAAAGGCTCTGCATCTGAATGCATGTAGCATTCGAAACAAAACAGATGAACTGATAGCGCAAATAGAAATAAATAAATATGATCTGATAGCCATTACAGAAACATGGCTGCAGGATGACATAGATTGGGACCTGAATATTGAAGGGTACATGACATTTAGGAAGGAGAGAAAGGTGGGAAAAGGTGGAGGGGTGGCTCTGTTAATTAATGATGGTATTAGAGAGGGATGACCTAAGTTCAGGAAACCAGGATGTTGAAGTGGTTTGGGTAGAAATGAGAAATAATAAAAGGCAAGATGTCACTTGTGGGAGTGGTGTACAGGCCCCCTAACAGTAACCACATGGTAGGATGGAGTATAAAGGAAGAAATAATGGGAGCTTGTCAGAAGGGTATGGCAATAATCATGGGGGATTTTAATCTGCATATAGACTGGAAAAATCAGATGGGCAAAGGTAGCCTAGATGAGGAGTTCATGGAATATTTTCAGGATAGTTTCTTACAACAGCACGTTCTGGAGCCAACCAGAGAGCAGGCTATACTAGACCTGGTATTGTGCAACAAGATAGGATTAATTAATGACCTCATATAGTGAAGGCGCCCCAAGGTAGCAGCGATCATAATATGATTGAATTTTACATTCAGTTTGAGAGCGAGAAGAGTGGGTCCAAGACTAGTATTTTAAACTTAAATAAGGGCAATTATGAGGGCATGAAAGCAGAGCTAGCTAAAGTGAACTGGCAAATTAGGTTAAGGGATAGGTCAATGGAGTTGCAGTGGCAGACATTTAAGGGGATATTTCAAAATACACAGAATATATACATTCCAACAAGAAAGAAAAATTCCAAGGGGTGGACCCACCATCCGTGGTAAACTAAAAAGTTAAAGATAGTATTAAACTTAAAGAAAAAGCATATAATTGCACAAAGCTGGGTGGCAGGTCAGAAGATTGGACAGAATATAAAAAACAGCAAAGAATGACTAAAAGATTAATAAGGAGAGAAAAATTAGAGTACGAGAGAAAGCTAGCTAGAAATATAAAAACAGATAGTAAGAGTTTCTATAGATATTTAAAAAAGAAAAGAGTTAACAAAGTGAGCGTTGGTCCTATAAAAAGTGAGTCTGGGGAATTAATAATGGAAAATAAGGAGATGGCAGTTGAATTGAACAGGTATTTTGCATCGGTCTTCACTATAGAGGATACAAGTAACATCCCAGAAATAGCTGTAAATCAGGAAATGGAAGGGAGGGAGGAACTCAAGAAAATTATAAATCACCAGGGAAGCGGTACTGAGCAAATTGTTGGAGCTGCGGGCTGACAAGTCCCCGGGTCCTGATGGACTTCATCCTAGGGTCTTAAAAGAAGTGGCTAGTGAGATAGTTGATGTGTTGGTTTTAATTTTCCAAAATTCCCTAGATTCGGGGAAGGTTCCATTAGATTGAAAAATAGCAAATGTAACTCCTTTATTCAAAAAGGGAGGGAGACAGAAAGCAGGAAACTACAGGTCTGTTAGCTTAAAATCTGTCATAGGGAAGATGTTAGAAGCTATTATTAAAGACACTATAGCAGGGCACTTTGAAAAGTTCAAAGTAATCAGGCAGAGTCAACATGGTTTTGCGAAAGGGAAATCATGTTTAACCAATTCATTGGAGTTCTTTGAGGAAGTAACATGTGCTGTGGATAAAGGGGAACCGGTGGATGTACAGTACTTAGATTTCCAGAAGGCATTTGATAAGGTGCCACATTAAAGGTTATTGTGGAAAATAAAAGCTCATGGTGTAGGGGGTAACATATTGGCATGGATAGAAGATTGGCTAGCTAACAGGAAACAGAGAGTAGGCATAAATGGGTCATTTTCTGATTGGCAAGATGTAACGAGTGGTGTGCCACAGGGATCAGGGCTGGGGCCTCAACTTTTTACAATTTATATAAATGACTTGGATGAAGGGACCGAAGGTATGGTTGCTAAATTTGCTGATCACACAAAGATAGGTAGGAAAGTAAATTGTGAAGAGGACATAAGGAGGCTACAAAGGGATATAGATAGGTTAAGTGAGTAGGCAAAGATCTGGCAAATGGAGTATAATGTGGGAAAATGTGAAGTTGTCCATTTTGGCAGGAAGAATAAAAAAGCATATTATCTAAATGGTGAGAGATTGCACAGCTCTGAGATGCAGAAGGATCTGGGTGTCCTAGTGCATGAATCGCAAAAGATTACTATGCAGGTACAGCAAGTAATTAGGAAAGCTGATAGAATGTTATCGTTTATTGCGAGGGGAATTGAATCCAAAAGTAGGGAGGTTATGCTTCAGTTATACAGGGCATGGTGAGACCACATCTGGAGTACTGTGTACAGTATTGGTCTCCTTATTTAAGGAAGGATGTAAATGCGCTGGAAGCAGTTCAAAGAAGGTTTAGTAGACTAATACCTGGAATGGGCGGGTTGTCTTATGAGGAAAGGTTGGACAGGCTAGGCTTGTATCCGCTGGAGTTTAGAAGAGTAAGAGGTGACTTGATTGAAACATATAAGATCCTGAGGGCTCTGGACAGGGTGGATGTGGAGAGGAGGTTTCCTCTTGTGGGAGAATCTAGGGGTCACTGTCTAAAAAATAAGGGGTCGCCCATTTAAGACAGAGATGAGGAGAAATTCTTTCTAACAGGGGGCCGTGAGTCTTTGGAACTCTTCCTTAGAGGGCGGTGGAAGCAGAGTCTTTGAATATTTTTAAGGCAGAAGTAGATAGATTCTTGGTAAGCAAGGGGGTGAAAACTTATCGGGGGTTGGCGGGAACATGGAGTAATCAGATCAGCCATGATCTTATTGAATGGCAGAGCAGGCTCGAAGGGCCAAGTGGCCTACTCCTGCTCCTAGTTCGTATGTATGTTCCTACTCCAGGAGAAGGGACGACATTGTTTTCTCTCATGCTGCCTGGACCACTTTCAACGAGTGCAGGCCAAGAGTGGCTTGGTAGCAACACTACTGACCGAGCTGGCCGAGTCCTGAAGGATATTGCTACCAAACTGGGCCTGCGGCAGGTGGTGAGAGAACCAACACGAGGAAAAAACCGACTTGACCTCGTCCTCACCAAACTATCTGTCGCAGATGCATCTGTCCATGTCAGTATTGATAGCAGTGACCACCGCACAGTCGCTGTGGAGACGAAGTTCCGTCTTCACACTGAGGACACCCTCCATCGTGTTGTGTGGCACTGCCACTGTGCTAAATGGGATAGATTCAGAACAGATCTAGCAGCTCAAAACTGGGCATCCATGAGGCACTGTGGGCCATCAGCAGCAGCAGTATTGTATACCGCCACAATCTAACCTCATGGCCCGGCATATTCCTCATACTACCATTACCAGCAAGCTAGGGGACCAAACCTGGTTCAATGAGGAGTGTAGAAGAGCATGCCAGGAACAGCACCAGGAGTACCTAAAATGAGCTGCCAATCTGCAACACAGGACTACATGCATGCTAAACAGCAGAAGCAGCATGCTATAGACAGAGCTAAGCGATCCCACAACCAATGGATCAGATAAAAGCTCTGCAGTCCTGCCACATCCAGTCGTGAATGGTGGTGGACAATTAAACAACTAATGGAGGAGGAGGCTCCATGAATATCCCCATGCTCAAGGATGGCAGAGCCCAGCACGCAAGTGCAAAAGACAAGGCTGAAATGTTTGCAACCATCTTCAGCGAGATGTGCCGAGTGGATGATCCATCTCGGCCTCCTCCTGAGATCCCCACCATCACAGAAGCCAGTCTTCAGCCAATACGATTCACTCCACGTGATATCAACAAACAGCTGAGCGCGCTGGATACAGCAAAAGCTATGGGCCCCGACAACCTCCCGGCTGTCGTGCTGAAGACTTGTGATATGGAATTAGCTGCGCCTCCAGCTAGGCTGTTCCAGTACAGCTACAACACTGGCATCTATCCGACAATGTGGAAAACTGCCCAGGTATGTCCTGTCCACAAAAAGCAGGACAAATCCAATCCGGCCAATTACAGCCCCATCAGCCTACTCTCAACCATCAGCAAAGTGATGGAAGGTGTCATTGACAGTACAATCAAGCGGCACTTACTCACCAATAACCTGCTCACTGATGCTCAGTTTGGGTTCCGTCAGGACCACTCGACTCTAGACCTCATTAAAGCCTTGGTCCAAACATGGACAAAAGAGCTGAATTCCAGAGGTGAGGCATCAAGGCAGCGTTTAACCAAGTGTGGCATCAAGGAGCCCTAGTAAAATTGAAGTCAATGTTAATTAGGGGGAAAACTCTCCACTGGCTGGAGTCATACCTAGCACAAAGGAAGATGGTTGTGGTTGTTGGAGGTCCATCATCTCAGCCCCTGGACTTCGCTGCAGGAGTTGCTCAGGGCAGTGTCCTAGGCCTAACCATCTTCAGCTGTTTCATCAATGACCTTCCCTCCAGCATAAGGTCAGAAGTGGGGATGTTCGCTGATGATTGCAGAGGGTTCAGTTCCATTCGTAACTCCTCAGATAATGAAGCAGTTCATGCCCTCATGCAGCAAGACCTGGACAACATTCAGGTCTGGGCTGATGAGTAGCAAGTAACATTCACACCACACAAGTGCCAGACAATGACTATCTCCAACAAGCAACAGTCTAACCACCACCCCTTGACGTTCAACGGCATTACCATCGCCAAATCCCCCACCATCAACATCCTGGGAGTCACCATTGAAGGGAAACTTAACTGGACCAGCCACATAAATACTGTGGCTGCAAGAGCAGGTCAGAGGCTGGGTATTCTGCGATGAGTGTCTCACCTCCTGACTCCCCAAAGCCTTTCCACCATCTACAAGGCACAAGTCAGAAGTGTGATGGAATACTCTCCACTTGCCTGGATGAGTGCAGCTCCAACAACACTCAAGAAGCTCGACACCATCCAGGACAAAGCAGCCCACTTGATTGGCACCCCATCCACCACCTTAAACATTCATTCCCTCCACCACCGGCGCATGTCGCTGCAGTGCGTACACCATCTACAAGATGCACTGCAGCAACTCGCTAAAGCTTCTTCGGCAGCACCTCCCAAACCCGCGACCTCTACCACCTGGAAGGACAAGGACAGCAGGCGCATGGGAACAACATCAGCACCAAGTTCCCCTCCAAGTTAAACACCATCCTAACTTGGAAATATATCGCTGTTCCGTCATCGTCGTTGGGTCAAAATCCTGGAACTCCCTCCCTAACAGCACCTTCATAACAAGGACTGCAGTAGTTCAAGAAGGTGGCTCACCAACACCTTCTCAAGGACAATTAGGGACGGACAATAAGCGCTTGCTTTGCCAGCGGCGCCCACATCCCAGGAACGAATAAACAAAAGCACTGCCCTGTGACACCGCCCGTTTTCAGGCCTAATCCATATCGGCCTACTCCCGAGCTCCCCACCATCACAGAAGCCAGTCTTCAGCCAATTCGATTCACTCCACGTGATATCAAGAAACAGCTGAGCACATTGAATACAGCAAAGGCTATGGGCCCCGACAACATCCCGGCTCTCGTGCTGAAGACTTGAGCTCCTGAACTAGCCACACCTCTAGCCAAGCTGTTCCAGTACAGCTACAACACTGGCATCTAACCGACAATGTGGAAAACTGCCCAGGTATGTCTTGTCCACAAAAAGCAGGACAAATTCAACCTGGCCAGTTACTGCCCCATCAGTCTACTCTCAATCATCAGCAAAGTGATGGAAGGTGTCATCGACAGTGCTATCAAGCGGCACTTACTCACCAATAACCTGCTCACTGATGCCCAGTTTGGGGTCCGACAAGACCACTCGGCTCCCAACTTCATCACAGCCTTGGACCAAACATGGACAAAGGAGCTGAATTCCAGAGGTGAGGTGAGAGTGACTGCCCTTGACATCAAGGCAGCATTTGACCGAGTCTGGCATCAAGGAGCCCTAGTAAAACTGAAGTCAATGGGAATCAGGGGGAAAACGCTCCACTGGCTGGAGTCATACCTAGCATAAAGGAAGATGGTTGTGGTGGTTGAAGGTCAATCATCACAGCCCCAGGACATCGCTGCAGGAGGTCCTCAGGGCAGTGTCCTAGGCCCAACCATCTTCAGCTGCTTCATCAATGACCTTCCCTCCAACATAAGGTCAGGAATGGGGATGTTCGCTGCTGACTGCACAGTGTTCAGCGCCATTCACAACTCCTCAGATAATGAAGCAGTCCATGCCCGCATGCAACAGGACCTGGGCGACGTTCAGGCTTGGGCTGATAAGTGGCAGGTAACATTCGTGCCACAGAAGTGCCAGGCAATGACTATCTCCAACAAGCAAGAGTCTAACCACCTCCCCTTGACATTCAATGGCATTACCATCGCTGAATCCCCCACTATCAACATCCTGGGGGGGTCACCATTAACCAGAAACTTAACTGGACCAGCCACATAAATCCTGTGGCAACAAGAGCAGGTCAGAGGCTAGGTTTTCTGCAGTGAGTGTCTCACCTCTGACTCCCCAAAGCCTTTCCACCATCTACAAGGCACAAGTAAGGAGTGTGATGGAATACTCTCCACTTGCCTGGATGAGTGCAGCTCCAACAACACTCAAGAAGCTCGACACCATCCAGGACAAAGCAGCCCGCTTGATTGGCAGCCCATCCACCACCTTAAACATTCACTCCCTCCACCACCGGCGTGTGTACCATCTATAAGATGCACTGCAGCAACTCGCCAAGGCTTCTTCGGCAGCACCTCCCAAATCCGCGACCTCTTCCACCGAGAAGGACAAGGGCAGCAGGCGCATGGGAACACCACCACCTCCAAGTTCCCCTCCAAGACACACACCATCCTGACTTAGAAGTATGTCGCCGATCCTTCATCGTCGCTGGGTCAAAATCCTGGAACTCCCGACCCAACAGCACTGTGGGAGTACCATCACCACACGGACTGCAGCGGTTCAAGAAAGCGGCTCACCACCACCTTCTCAAGGGCAACTAGGGATGGGCAATAAATGCTGGCCTTGCTAGCGGCGCCCAGATCCCATAAACGAATAAAAACAAAAATTCTAGGCCATAGTTCCTTTAATTATAAAATTCTACCTTTATTTTGCTGTGCAGCAAATCCCCCACATGCAGAATGTATGCTGTTGCTCAGGAGCTCATGTATACCATTAAAAGTATTGTGTCCAGCACACATCTATCTCAGCATGCATTTCAATTGCTACAATTCAGACTCTCTCCAGATTATTTGCATAGGATTACATAGGATATGCTGCACAGAAATAGGCCATTCGGCCCAACCAGTCCATGCCAGTCTTGATGCTCCACTCGAGCCTCCTCCCATCTTTCCTCATTTAACTCTATCAGCATAACCCTCTATTCCCTTCTCCCTCATATGCTTATCTAACCACCCCTTAAATGCATCTATACTATTTGCTTCAACCACTCCCTGTGGTAGCGAGTTCCACATTCTCACCACTCTCTGGGTAAAGAAGTTCCTTCTGAATTCCCTATTTGATTTCTTGGTGACTATCTTATATTGTTGGCCTCTAGTTTTGCCCCTCCCCACAAGTGGAAACACTCTCTGTATCTACTCTATCAAAACATTTCATAATTTTAAAGACCTCTATTAGGTCACCCCTCAGCCTTCTCTTTTCAAGAGAAAAGAGACCCAGCCTGTTCATCATTTCCTGATAGGTATACCCTCGCATTTCTGGTATCATCCTTGTAAATCTTCTCTGCACCCTCTCCGGTGTCTCTATATCCTTTTTATAATATGGTGACCAGAATTGTACACAGTACTCCAAGTGTGGTCTAACCAAGGTTTGATACAAGTTCAGCATAACTTCCCTACTTTTGAATTCTATCCCTCTAGAAATAAATCCTAGTGCTTGGTTTGCTTTTTTATGGCCTTGTTAACCTGTGTTGCTACTTTCAGTGATTTCTGTAGTTGTACTCCGAGATCCCTTTGCTCCTCTACCCCTACTTTTCTTACCAAAATGTAATACCTCACATTTATCTGTGCTGAAATCCATTTGCCAATTATATGCCCATTCTGCGAGTTTATTAATGTCTTCCTGTAATTTGTTGCAGTCCTCCTCAGTATTGACTATCCCCCCACCCCCCCAATTTGGTGTCATCTGCAAATTTAGAAATTGTGTTTTTGATTCCAAAGTCTAAATCGTTAACATAAATTGTGAACAGTGGTCCCAGCACTAACACTTGTGGAACACCACTTCCCACCTTCTGCCACTCTGAATAGCTACCCTTTACCCCATCTCTCTGCTTTGTGTCTTGAAGCCAGCTAGCTATCCATTCTGCTACTTGTCCCCTGACTCCGCATGCTCTGACCTTATTCATTAGCCTATTATGTGGTACCTTATTGAAGGCCTTTTGAAAATCTACAAATTACATCTACTTCATTACCCTTGTCTACTCTCTCTGTTTCCTCTTCAAAAATTTAATGAGGTTGGTCAAGCAAGACTTTCCCTTTTGAAATCCATTATTATATTTTTGGTTTCTAGATGTTCTTCTATTTTCTCCTTTAGTAGGGATTCTATTATTTTTCCTGCCACCGATGTTAAGCTGACTGGTCTATAGTTCCCTGTTCTATCTCCCTTCTTAAATATAGTTATTTCGTTAGCTATCCGCCAGTCCTCTGGCACTACACCTTTTTCTAACGATTATTAAATATGTGTAGTAATGCCTCTGCTATCTCTTCCCTAGATTCTTCTAAAATGCGCGGATGTATCCGTCCAGACCAGGGGTTTTATCTTCTTTGAGTTTGATTCGTTTATTTAATATATCTCTTTTTATTTAAAATGCAGTTATCTCATTTCTAATCTCATCATCCAATGTCATGTCCGCCTGTTCTGTCTCCTTGTAAATACTAAAGCAAAGTAATTATTTAATATTTCTGCCATCTTTCTATCGCTGCCTGTGGTATTATCCTGTCCATCCCTTAGTGGCCCTATTCCCATCCCGACTTTCCTTTTTTTATTTATGTGCCTGTAAAATATTTTGCTATTTTGTTTTATGTTCCTTGATCATTTAATTTCATAGTTCCTCTTTGCGTTCCTAACTTTTTTTGACTTCTCTCCTAATTTCTTGGTATTCTCCCTTATCATGCTCTCCCCTGCTATCCATGTACTTAATGTATGCCTCTTTCCTTACCCTTAATTTTTCCCTTATGTCTTTATTCATCATTAGTGTTTAGCTTGTTCTTGTTTTTTTAATCGGAGTATATTTTTCCTCGACTCTGTTAAACACT
The DNA here is from genome assembly GCA_030390025.1 of Squalus acanthias. Classification (NCBI taxonomy): domain Eukaryota; kingdom Metazoa; phylum Chordata; class Chondrichthyes; order Squaliformes; family Squalidae; genus Squalus; species Squalus acanthias. The sequence goes on from CM059449.1 coordinate 6,651,191, forward strand.
GTTTTAAATGTTTCCCATTGCATTCTATATCATTGTTTGCCATATTTTTGTCCATTTTATTTTCCCCAAGTTCTCAGCCCCTGAGAATCGGCTTTGCTCCAATCTATCACATAAGTATGACGAAAACCAATGTCCTTCTCAATTTTTCTTATGCCCATGAAAAGGATTGCTTCCACATGCAAGCCTATGCTTCCTATGTGTCAAAACATGACCTTATGTGTGAAGTAATGTTGGAGCTGGCATACCTGGGGTAAACAACAAATCCATTCTGATATTGATAGCCCTGTACTTTTCTAATGTCTATGACTGATGAACTAATAACACTCTGACAAACCTTGCATCTCAGGAGTGAAGTTAGCAGAAGCAAGAACATACAGCAGATTTCACTGGATTACAACATTTTAGTTAAATTTACAGTCCTTTTTCCAAAAGAAGAAAAGTATCTCAAGGTTCTCCCTAATGACACATAACTTGGACCAGCATCTGTAATGTGAAGCTGACAAGTGAAATTGTGTGTCCCTGCTAGATCCAGCTTGTAAACAGCCTGGCGAAACAAATCCAGTGAAGGAGAATCGATTTGGGGCAACAGTTATACCTGCTCTCTACTTTTCAATCTGATTGAGAATACTACTTTTCACAATTAAATCCAGCTGCCATTCGCAAAAGGTTTCAAAAGCATCAGGCTGTTTTCTCTGGAAATCTGGATCCAGCCATTCACTCCTTTCAGAAAGCAAACTGGGAGATTTGCTTGCAGGACTCCCTTATGGGACAGTCACAAGCGATTAACTTCAGCTCCTTCTCACAGCCAATTAATCAATATTAACTGCTCTGTCAACTAACATTCATTAAACACACAACTGAAACAGAGGTGACAGATCCCTCAGTGAAGTAATATTAACAAGTGGGACAAATAAAGTGTACCAACAGTTTGTTTTCAGCCACCAAATTCAAGTGGCTACTAGCCAGGCAGCTACTGAAATTCCATAAAGAAATATAAAATATAGAGGGACAGATTTTTCTCTTCACTGCCCAGTGTGAGAGCTCTTCTGTACATGCCCACATCATACATGCGTTGGAGATAAGCAGAATATCTCATGGAACAAGTTAATCTGTCCCAAAGACAGGTACGTGTCTGATGCTATGGATTTATTTTGATCCAATTACCAAATACTTTCAGCCAATTGATACAACAGCTCACCTCCAGTAACTTGACAAAGAATTGCATTGCTAGCAGCAGCTGAAATTCTACTGCAATTTGTAGGAGAAAATTGATCACCTAACTTTAATCTGAAATATGTTTTTTAATCTACACTGCATGGGGTGAAGTGCAAGCAAAAGCTACTGCTAATTGTTGTGGTTAAATGGTGAAATCCTCCCCTGATCACCCACAGACATGTTATATCATCTCTGCTGGTTAGGCTTAGAGTGAAGGGGAGAGTTTCTTTTGAGATGATACTGCACTGGAATTAAGTTACTGCACAGAGGAAAGGAAGGCTATACATTGGGGTAGATACAGCTGAGAGGAGGGCTTCAATCTGTCAGTGCTGCCTACACCCTAAGAACAAATATATATATAAACAAAGCTCTCAGCTACTATGGATTACTATGTTAAGTGCTCATTCTGTGTTACAATTCCCCTCCACTAAACTAATAAAAAGGTAAAGAATTAGTATAACACTTTAAGAGCAGTCAAAAGTCTGTGCTGCAACTTACACAGCATCTGCTACATTGCATATTTTCAAGGCGATCAGTAGTGTTTCAATAGTTGTTACTGAATGTTCCAATTTACTCAGTTACAAGGGAGACATAACGGACTGCCCAGAGTAGGTACTTATACCTTCAGACAAGCATTTTCCCCACTACCTCTCCTCTCATGCAGAAAAAACATTGCCAAAAGTGTCTGGAGGTCCACTGGAGAGTCGCATATACGATTTCACCTACAAAGTTATTTATGTTTTAAGTAGGTATTGGGGGTTGGGTTCCCCACCTTCAAAAATGAGAAAGGTGATTTGATGAAGTTGTTGTTGTATTTGATCAAAATACTCTTGGATTCTAGAGTGTGTCCCATGCAATAAATGCATATTTTGGTTTCCTTATAATAATTTCAAATATATTGTTTTTAAATGTATAAATATAAATATATTGTTGTTGTATGAAATAGGTTGTATAATGAGCTGAGACTATATCAATGCACTACTTCTATACCACCATGGCAATGGATTAAATTATCAGCCCGTATCCCTCAAATTCAAATAAAATGTCTTGGTGAATGAGTATTTAGACATAGTGTACACAGTGATTTAACAGAAGCAAAAGACAAGTGACAGGAAATGAATTTATTAAAAATTTGAGGTTGCAAAAAAAGCAAAAAGAAACAGATTGAAATTGTGGAGATTCAGTAATGAAAATGAAAGTGAGTTTTATTTTGAAGATGACAATGAATATGGCCCTCAGCCTCAGTAAAATGTTAACAGCACTCTGTAAACTCTTCTAGATTATTTGATTTGAAACTTAATCAAACCACAGATTAATTTAATGATTGCAGAATATAATTTGTTCAATAAAGAAAAAGACTTGCATTTATATAGCGCCTTTCATGACCACTGGACATCCCAAAGTGCTTTAAAGCCGCTCCCAATCTCTGGGGTCGGGCAGGAGCGATGCTCTCACCGAGTTCGCCGCTTCTGACTGATTCCCTGTTTCTAAAGACTGAAGAGCCGCCCCGAGGGGAGGGAACGAGCAGCTCAATTGTAACCGGAGCAGGAATGGCAGAAAAAACCCACAGGCCAATTCAGGAAAAAACTGGGAAATTCTCCACCTGCCAGATTCGGGCTCTTTCCCCCATCAGGATTAGATCTGCCCATTTTCTCATTTTAGACACTCCCTTTACTGTGTCAGGGTGATTTCTGAGCTGGATGATTTGAGGAAGTGTTGCTCTATGTTTCCAGCCACCTGCACCCTGACCCCCCGTCAACAGACCCAACAACTCACACTGGTACAGCACCTTTTACATAATGAAATCCTTTACAGAGGGGTCAGGGGGAGAGCAGGCATTAGGGGATGTGCCCCGAAGCAGAAAGCAGGTTTTGAGGTTTCTGAAGGTGGAGAGAGTTGCAGCATGAGGGAGGGGTTTAGGAACAGAATCCCAGACTGCAGGGGCATGTTGACTCAAAGCTCTGCTATCACTGTGGGAATGGGGATGAGGGGCTGCATGCAGAGAAGATCAAAGTCAGAAAAGCAGGAGTTGAAAATGACTGCACAGGGAGAGAGGATGAAGGCCACGGGCATTAGGTAAGGACATCGACAGATGATGTTACAAAGGTGGAATTAAGTCTTGATGATGGACTAAATGTGAGGTTTGAAGCTCAGCTCAGAGGACCTTTGTCTTACGGATGTTTAGTGTAAGGCCTATGCTCTCATATGCTTCGGTGAAGATGTTGACGATGATTTGGAGTTCGACCTCCGAGTGTGCGCAGACGCAAGCGTCGTCTGCATACTGTAATTCAATGACAGAGGATGGGACGACTTTGGATCTGGACTGGAGGCGACGGAGGTTGAACAGTTTCCCGTTTGTTCTGTACATTAGCTCCACTCCAGCGGGGAGCTTACTGAGGGTGAGATGGAGCATTGCAGCAAGGAAGATCGAGAAGAGCGTTGGTGCGATGACACAGCCTTGCTTGACCCTGGTCCGTATGTGAATTGGGTCTGTGGTGGATCCGTTGGTCTGGATCACAGCATGCATGTCGTCGTGAAGCAGGCGGAGGATGGTGACAAACTTTTGAGGGCAGCCGAATTTGAGGAGGACACTCCATAATCCCTCACAGTTGACAGTGTCGAAGGCCTTTGTGAGGTCAAAGAAGGCCATGTACAGCGGTTGGTGCTGTTCCCCAGCATGTCTCTTGTATTTGACATGCGGTGAAGATCATGTCCAGTGTGCCCCTTAGTGGGCGGAATCTGCATTGCGGCTCTGGGAGGAGCTCTTCAGCCACTGGGAGAAGGTGATTGAGGAGCATTCTTGCGATGACTTTCCCTGTGGCAGACAGCAGGGAAACTCCTCTGTAATTACCGCAGTCGGACTTGTTACCTTTCTTGAAGATGGTCACAATTACGGCATCTCTGAGATCCCCTGGCATGCTCTCCGCCTTCCAAATAAGAGAAATGAGTTCATGTATTCGCACCAATAGTGCTTCTCCACCATGCTTTAGTGCTTCGGCGGGGATTCCATCTGCTCCTGAGGCCTTGTTGTTCTTGGTTGTCGGATGGCCTTTTCAACCTCATGCCGGGCTGGGGTTGTGCTGAGGTTGTGGCAGGTAGCATGCTGCAGGATGGAGTTGAGGACACTCGCGTCGAAGACAGAGTCTCGGTTAAGGAGATCTTCGAAGTGTTCCTTCTAGCGGGCACTGACTGCCTCTGTCCTTCATGAGTACCTCTCCGTTCTTGGCCCGCAGTGGGATAGGACCTTGTGTGCTTGGGCCGTAGGTGGTCTTGACTGCGCTAAAGAATCCACGCACGTCGTGGTTGTTGGCTAGCTGCTGGATCTCCTGCGCTTTCTCCACCCACCATCTGTTTAGGTCGCGAGTTTTTTGTTGGACCGCGGCCTTCAGGCGTCTGTAGAGCTGCTTTCTTGCTCGAGTTGTGTTGCTGTTTCCAGATCAGGAACGCTTGCTGCTTATTAGCTCCTGGATTTCCTGGTCGTTCTCGTCGAACCAGTCTTGGTGTTTCCTGGTCGAGTGACTGAGCGTCTCTTCACAGGTGCTGATTATGGAGGCTTTGAGTGCAGACCAGGCGCTGTGGACACTCTGTGTCTCTGAATCACTGGGAGTCGTCAGGTTGTTTGTGAGGTGCAGGCTGAGTAGGGCTTTCTCAGCAGGGTATTTGAGTGCTCCAGCGTTGATTTTCCTGCGGCATTGTTTCTGTTGCCGTCGCTGTTTTGGGGCTACATTGTTGGAGATCACAGAGCGGATTGGGCGGTGGTCTGTCCAGCAGTCATCAGCTCCTGTCATGGCGCGGGTGATGCGGACGTCCTTACGGTCCCTCGCTCGGACGATGACGTAGTCCAGCAGATGCCAGTGCTTGGAGCGAGGGTGCTGCCATGATGCCTTGGACTTGTCTCTCTGACGGAACAAGGTGTTGGTTAAGACAAGGCCATGTTCTAAGCATTTCGTCAGGAGGCGGGTAGGGTACCGTTGGAGTTGGCTTTCCCTACCCCCCTCTCTGCCAATCACACCTCCCCAGAGGTCTGTGTCCTTTCCAACTCTGGCGTTAAAGTCGCCAAGGAGGATCAGCTTGTTGCCCATTAGGACTCGGGACAGGGTTGTTCGAGGCTGGAGTAAAATTCCTCTTTAGTCTCATCTGTGGCTTCCAGTGTTGGGGGGTATGCACTGATGGCTGTAGCGCACTAGTTCTGGGCTAGGGTGAGCCAAAGAGTCATGAGGTGTTCGTTTATTCCGCAAGGGGAGTCTCTGAGATGTCCAACTAGCTCATTTTTTATGGCGAAGCCTATCCCATTGAGGCGGCGTTCTTCTTCAGCTTTGCCTTTCCAGAAGGTGTAACCACCGCCTTGCTCCTTGAGCTGGCCTTCCCCTGCCCGCCGGGATATACTTGCATTGGAGGCAGTTCAGAGAAAGTTCACGAGGTTGATTCTGGAGATGAAGGGGTTGTCTTATGAAGAAAGGTTGAGCAGGTTGGGCCTATACTCATTGGAGTTTAGAAGAATGAGAGGGGATCTTATTGAAACATATAAGATTCTGAAGGGGCTTGACAGGGTAGATGCAGAGAGGATGTTTCCCCTCGTGGGGGAATCTAGAACTAGGGGGCATAATTTCAGAATAAGGGGGCACCCATTTAAAACGGAAATGAAGAGGAATTTCTTCTCTCAGAGGATTGTGAATCTTTGGAATTCTCTTCCCCAGAGAGCTGTGGAGGCTGGGTCATTGAATATATTTAAAGGTGGAGATAGACAGATTGTTCAATGGCAAGGGAGTCAAGGGTTATGGGAAGCAGGCAGGGAAGTGGAGTTGAGGCCAAGATCAGATCAACCACGATCTTATTGAATGGCGGAGCAGGCTCGAGGGGCCAAATGACCTGCTCCTGCTCCTATGTCTTATGTTCTTACCCGAACCCACCCGTCAGGATACTGACAGGATCGGGTGTAACGCTGGTTTTACACTCCGACTGATTTTACTCTCCATTGAAGTCAACAGAGAGCAATACTGGGCGAGGTATAAAACCGGCGTTCCACCTGATCCCACGGGTTTCCCCACTGGAGAGTTAGGTTAAAATTACCGTGAGTTCAAATCCACAATGGCAAGATATGGAATTGAATTCAATGAATCTGGTCATTTGTGGGCACGTGCCAGAAAACATGACCATGAAAGCTGCCGGACTGTGGTACAAATCCAAGTGGTTCACTGTGCCCTTCACAAGACTACAGTCCACACTACGTGGTTAACTCTTCATTTCCTCAAGGCAACTAGGGATGGACAACAAATGTGGCCTCATCAACATTGCCCATACCCTGAGAACAGATTTTAATAATCTGAGGAGTTCCAATTTCTAGTTGAAGCTGAACAATGTGGCCTCAGTGTTGCTGATGTTGAGCTGGAGAAAGTTATCTGAGACAACCCATTTCCCCTGTGCTTGCTGACCTACATTGGCTCCCAGTTCAGCAATGCCTCGATTTTAAAATTCTCATCCTCGTTTTCAAATCCCTCCATGGCCTCGGCCCTCCTAATCTCTGTAACCTCCTCCAGCCCTATAATCCCCTTAGACCTCTGCACTCTGCCTATTCTAGCCTTTTGGACATCCCCCATTTTAAATGATGCACCATTGGCGGTCGTGCCTTCAGCTGCCTCGGTCCTAAGCTCTGGAATTCCTTCCCTAAATCTTTCCGCCTCTCCGCTCTTTCCTCCTTTAAGACGCTGCTTAAAAGCTACCTCTTCGACCAAGCCATCTGCCCCAACATCTCCTTATATGGCTCAGCGTCAAACTTTGTTTCTTTTTGACAACAATCCTGTGAAGCACCTTGGGAGGTTTTATTACGTTAACGGCGCTATATAAATACTAGTTGTTGTTGATGTTGGACAGGCTAAAGAGGTAAAGCTGGGCATCAACCACACACACACACACAAGCTGAGCTTGTGCTTGCAGATGATGTCACCAAGGGGCTGCATGTAAATGAGGAATTGGACAGGGTCAAGCCTGGAGCCTTGGGGCGCGCTGGAGGGGAATCTGTAACCAGGGAGGAAATGTAAAGAAGAAATCAATGGAATTAAAATCAGGTGGGGTCTATAAAAGGTGGGCAATCAGCTGTGCCAGATTACCACCCAGACACAAAAGATAACAATCTAGCCCATAATTTCTTCGCCCATCCACAGACATTCTGACAAATAAAGACATAGGGGGTCATTTTAACCTAACTCTCCGGGTGGGAAACTCACGGGATCGGGTGGAACGACGGTTTTACATCCCGCCCAATATTACTCTCCAGTGACTTCAATGGTGAGTAATATCTGGCGGGGTGTAAAACCAGTGTTCCACCTGATCCCGTCAGTTTCCCAACCACGGATTTGGTTCAAATTTCCCCCACAGACACAGATCCACAGGAAGCTACTGGAAAATTCAGTTCACTTGACTCTCTGACGATCGGTAAATCTTCAGTGGTTTGGGCACCAGGGGGAGAATAGAATTGCTCAGAGTAGTGGCATCAGAAACTTGTTCATTTTGAATGTATTCAGCTTCCCCCATTCAGAATGGGGTGTCAGCCTTGGCTCAGTGGTAGTACTCTCGCCTCCGAGACAGAAGCTTGTGGGTTTAAATCCCACTCCAGAGACTTAATCTAGGCTGATACGTCAGTGCAGTACTGAGGGAATGCTGCACTGTCAGTGGTGCTGTCTTTCAGATGAGACGTTAAACCGAGGCCCCAACTGCCCTCTCAGGTGGATGTGAAAGTTCCCATGAAACTATTTTGAAGAGGAGCAGGGGAGTTCTCCCAGTGTCCTGGATAATATTTATTCCTCAACCACTGGCACAAACAGATTATCTGGTCATTATCTCATTGCTGTTTGTGGCACCTTCCTGTGCGCAAATTGGCTGCTGCGTTACCTACATTACAACAGTGACTACACTTCAAAAGTACCTCAGGATGTCCAAAAGTGCTTTACAGCCAATGAGAAAACATCTTCCAGCCGAGTTAAACAGCTGGAATAAAGCAGCTCCATTCGGGAAATAAATGTTTGTTCAGGAGATGCAATCGAATGAGCTCTTTCAGCATTGACATTAAAGTGTTCAGAAACTGAGCTTCAATTTTTATTATAAATTAGGGGACAGTTTTATTGAAATGTATAACAGTTCTGTACTCACCATAATCTATTTCCACATCGTCGTAACCTGCACAAAACAAAAATATTTCACCTGTTACACTTCTTGCTGACTGTCGGTTAAAACTGTCAACTGTATCTTCACAGATTGGGAACAAGGAACAAGGAATCCCCCTCACTCAGTCTACACCATCACTGCTGGGTAAGAATCCAGTGATCAACAATACAGATCAAATGTTCTGTTCATCTCAAAATAATCATCCCATTAAATTCAATGAAAAGACTGAGCTGCAGATTGAAAACTGAGACTGGAATATTGGGAAGGGTTTACAGCATTTACATCTCATGTGATCAGCCCGTGATTATTACATTCCAACTCTGCACCAATCACAAGTTGGGAGCAGAAAACCTGACAGCTGAACCCAACCGTAATGCTGCTGTCCCTTCCACCTGTTTCTAGCATGTTTTAAAGCAGTTCCTCGTGACGACATGCAGCCTGGACTGACATAAGAACATAAGAAATAGGAGCAGGAGTAGGCCAATTGGCCCCTCGAGCCTGCTCCGCCATTCAATAAGATCATGGCTGATCTGATCCTAACCGCCAATCTACTATCACAGAACCATCTCCTGAACCTAACAGAATTGGACACACGAAATAGGAGCAGAATCAGGCTACACGGCCCCTGGGCCCGCTACGCTACCCACAGGGCCATGACCGATCCGAACCTAGACTCATGTCCAAATTCCTGCCTGCTCCCCGTAACCCTTAATTCCCTTTACTTCTAGGAAACTGTCTATTTGTGTTTTAAATTTATGTAATGATGTAGCTTCTACAGCTTTTTGGGGCAGCATATTCCATGGACCTACCACCCTCTGAGTGAAATAGTTCCTTCTCATCTCAGTTTTGAAAGAGCAGCCCCTTATTCTAAGACTATGCCCCCTAGTTCTAGTTTCACCCATCATCGGGAACATCCTCCCTGCATCCACCCGATCCAACCCCTTCACAATCTTATATGTTTCAATAAGATCGCCTCTCATTCTTCTGAACTCCAATGAGTAGAGTCCCAATCTACCCAACCTCTCCTCATATGTCCATCCCCTCATCCCCGGGATTAACCGAGTGAACCTTCTTTGTACTGACTCGAGAGCAAGTATGTCTTTTCTTAAGTATGGACACCAAAACTGTATGCAGTATTCCAGGTGCGGTCTCACCAATACCTTGTACAACTGAAGCAATACCTCCCTATTTTTATATTCTATCCCCTTAGCAATGAAAGCCAACATTCCATTGGCCTTCTTAATCACTTGCTGCACCTGCATACTAACCTTTTGAGTTTCGTGCACCAGGACCCCCAGATCCCTTTGTACTTCAGTACTTGCCATTTAGATAATAACTTGCTCTACTATTTTTCCTGCCAAAGTGCATAACCTCACACTTTCCAGTATTGTATTCCATCTGCCAAATCTCTGCCCACTTACTTAGCCTGTCTATGTCCCCTTGCAGATTTTTTATGTCCTCCTCACTCACTACTTTCCCTCCCATCTTAGTATCATCTGCAAACTTTGATATGTTACACTCGGTCCCCTCCTCCAAATCGTTAATATAGATTGTAAAGAGTTGGGGACCCAGCACTGACCCCTGCGGAACACCACTAGTTACTGATTGCCAGTCTGAGAATGAACCATTTATCCCAACTCTCTGCCTTTTGTTAGATAGCCAATCCTCTATCCATGCCAGAATATTACCCCCAATCCCGTGATTTTTTATCTTATGACAGTCAAATGGAGGAGATTACAGAGATAGGGAGGGGCGAGGCCATGGAGGGATTTGAAAACAAAGATGAGAATTTTAAAATCGAGACGTTGCTTAACCGGGAGATAATGTAGGTCAGCGAGCACAGGGGTGATGGGCGAATGGGACTTGGTGCGAGTTCGGACACGGGAAGCCGAGTTTTGGATGACCTTGAGTTTACGTAGGGTAGAACGTGGGAGGCCAGCCAGGAGTTTGTTGGAATAGTCAAGTCTCGAGGTAACAAAGGCATGGATGAAGTTTAAAGCAGCAGATAAGCTGAGCCAGCAGGTGAGACGGGCGATGTTACGGAGGTGGAAATAGGTGGTCTTAGTTATGGCGTGGATATGTGGTAGGAAGCTCATTTCAGCGTCAGATATGACACCAAGGTTGCAAACAGTCTGGTTCAACATCAGACAGTTGCCAGGGAGAGGGATGGAGTCAGTGGCTGGGGAACAGAGTTTGTGGCGGGGACCGAAGACAATGGCTTCGGTCTTCCGAATATTTAATTGGAGAAAATTTCTGCTCATCCCCTACTGGATGTTGGACAAGCAGTCTGACAATTTAGATACAGTGGAGGGGTCGAGAGAACTGGTAGTGAGGTAGAGCTGGGTGTCGTCAGCGGACATTTGGAAACTGACGCTGTGTTATCGGATGATGTCGCTGAGGGGCAGCATGTAGATGGGAAAGAGGAGGGGGCCAAGGATAGATCCTTGGGGGACACCAGAGGCAACGATGTGGGAGTGGGAAGAGAAGGCTTTGCAGGTGGTTCTCTGGCTACGATTAGACAGATAAGAATGGAACCAGGCGAGTCCCGTCCCAGCTGGATGACAGTGGAGAGGCGTTGGAGGAGGATTGAGTGGTCAACCGTGTCAAAGGCTGCACACAGGTCAAGAAGGACGAGGAGGGATAGTTTACCTTTGTCACAGTCACATAGGATGTCATTTGTGACTTTGATAAGAGCCGTTTCAGTACTGTGGCAGGGGCAGAAACCTTATTGGAGGGATTCAAACATGGAGTTCCAAGAAAGATGGGTATGGGTTTGGGAGGCGACAACACGTTCAGGGACTTTGGAGAGGAAAGGGAGGTTGGAGATGGGCCGGTTGTTTACAGCGATGGAGGGGGTCAAGGGTTGTTTTTTTGAGGGGTGAAGATGGTACATTTGAAGGAGAGGGGGACAGTACTTGAGGACAGAGAACTGTTTACAATATCAGCTAACATGGGAGCCAGAAAAGGAAGTTGGGTGGTCAGCAGTTTAGTGGGAATAGGGTCGAGGGAGCAGGAAGTGGGTCTCATGGACAAGATGAGCACAGTGAGGTCATATGGGGAGATTGAAGAGAAACTGGAGAAAGATGCAAGTTCAGGGCTAGGGCAGGGGGGAACCTTAGAGGAAGATTGGCCCGGTGGACTAGGGGAAGGAAGGAAGTGGTGGAGGAAGCTGATTGGATGGTCTCAATATTGGAGATAAAGAAGTCCATGAATTCCTTGCACTGGTTGTTGGAGGTGAGGGTGGAGGAGACAGGGGAGAGGGGTTTAAGAAGACAGTCTGCAGTAGAGATAAGAAGCCAGGGGTTATCTTTACATTCCAGAATGATCCTGGAATAGTGAGCAGTTTTGGCAGACGAGAGCAGGATCCGATAATGCTTTATGTGGTCCAGCCAAATCTGGTGGTGAATGGCTAAACCAGGTGTCCGTCATATCCCTTCAAGTCTGCGTCCTGTGGACTTAAGGAAGCGGAGATGAGGGCCATACCAAGGGAAATGGCCAGGGTGTGAGAGAGTAATGGTTTTAATAGGGACTAGGGCATCAAAGATGGTGGTGAGGGTATGGATGAGCAGATCGGTAGTTGCAGAAATATTGTGGTGAATGGAGGGTCAAAGGCTGCACAGTTGGGATTTTGTAAGTGCAGTTGTAAGTGAGTTGGGGAGAGTTTTTTCCAGGGGCAGACACAGAGGGAAGCAGGGGAAGGGGGATGTGGGTGGAGAACGATACAAGGAAGTGGTCAGAGATGGCCTTAACTGCGATTGACACGATGGGAGTAACGAGGCCAAGAGAGATGGCAAGTTCAAGGGGGTGGCTGTGAATATGGGTTGGGGAGTTTACACGGAGGGAGAGATTAAGGGAGGATAGGAGGGTAGTGAACTCAGAGCAGACAGGGAGCATGATGAATTGAGATGGAGGTTGAAATCACCGAGGATGAGAAGTCGCTCGGTGCAGAGGCTGAGGGAAGACAGCAAGCAGTGAAGTTATCTCAGCGACAAAATTTTTATGCTACTTGGGTGGGCAGTAGAGAATGAGAATTTTAAATGAGAGGTAACGGGGTGGAACAAAGTGAGATGCTCAAAGGAGGAGAAAGGGGGACAGACCGAGGTGTGATTTGGTGAGGAGAGCCACACCACCATCTGAGCGGGGCAAGTGTTGGAAGGTATAGCCAGGTGGGGAGGCTTCATTGAGGGGCAAGGCAAACCCCTCACTCAGGGCCATAATGTCAATGCAATCATCCACGATAAGCTCATGGATGGCAAGGGCCTTGGTCACAAGTGAACGGACATTCTAGAGGGTCACTGATGGCTGATCCACTGCCAGAGTCCACAGGGTCAGCACTGGGAGGGGTGAATTAGATGGGGAGAAGATTGGCAAGATTAGCCCCCAGCAGAAACGCTGGGCGGGAAGGTCAGTGTAGGATGGGAGAGTTGGGGTTGCTGCTCGTGAGGAAGCAGCGATGAGTGACTCGATGGGATCTTCTTGGAATGCCAAGAGAGGCAAACAGGGAAGCTGTCGGCTCATCTAAGAGGGAGTCAAGCCTGGGATGGCGGCAGAGTAGGAAGGTTGAAGAGTGATGAAGGGTTGGGGTAGAGATTTGGGAGAGCAGAGTACCCAAGAGAGGAGAGATGAAAGGAGGTATTACGATAGGGGAGAGCGGTCAAGGAGGGATAGAGAGAAAAGAAAAAAGGGAGAAAAAAGTGGAATTAGAAGTGATTGGCTCGGGTCCAGAGCAGCAGCCAAAATGCGCACGCGAATGGACACAGAGAAAACAAGTTACATAGGCCTGGTTATGTAGCAGTTATTGGGATCCATATTTCCTGGCAGTAACAGGGAATAGATAGGAGACAATAGGAGGAAGTCCAGAGTTAAAGTCAGAGGTCCCGTGGAGGGATAAAGTTGACGTTGGTAGGGTGGAGTCGGCATGGAGCATCGACCAACTGTAGTCCAAGTTCAGACACAGGTGTAGCGGGCGAGTGAAATCCAGAAGCTATTTGAAGGGTAGAGAATTTGAGGATGGAGGTTATTTCCGTGGGAATGAGAATCCAGGAGATGTGCAGAATCGGTTGCGGTGCAGAAAGATGATGGCGAAATTGACGTGAAGTTGAGGTCACCGTAAATCAGAAGTGGTGAAGAAATGTAACTCACTAACCAGCAACCAACAAAGCTGAAAAACCCAGACACCCAGCTCAGCACAGAAACAGCTGCAGTGGGGGAAGGCCAGTAGATTGGCAAAGTGATTGAAAAGTTTCAAAAATGAAAGGACAGTATCGAACCCAGCGCACCACTCAATCCCAGAGGTGAAAGGTCAACATCTAACGCACTGCATCTCCCAGTAACAGTGGACTACAGCAGGACGTTGTTCTAATTAAACAAGGTTTGAGGTTCATAGGAATGTAAAATGGTCAAGGCCATTAGTGTACGCGTTTTGGGGAAAATAAATGGGATTGTAGAATTCTATCCTCAAAATTCCTGGATTCCCATGCAGTAAAACTGGATTGATCTTATTCAGTCACTGTAAGTCGGAACCCTGAAATGGTTCCTAAATAACTTACCTTCCAAAGTGCAAAACAGCTGTAGTTCTGAAAATCAAGAACACAGGGATGTGTTAGTGTGAGAGATTCTGCAGCTACTGCCGCACCCTGTAAAGGAACACTGGGTACACAAACAAAACACACTCAGGCCTAGAAATTCATCTCAGGCGGTGCTGCGAAACGGGCCGTATCGGATCCACCGGCCGTTATACGCAGCGCCGGATATTCAGTTCCATTGACTGAATTTCTAGGCCATAATATGCTTCCTAACTAAATATGAAATTAAACTCTTAATCTCGATTAATAAAGAAAAAGTTGGATAATGTTAATAAATAATTGATCACATTTTAAAATTCTAAATCTCTGAAGTTTAAGATCTTGACGGAATTTACAATTGACGTGTTTTCACCTTTCACCTGATGTTCCAGTGATGATGTAATGGGCTGTATCTCAGCAACAACTCATTATCTGTTCAACTAATGAAACATGGCAGTGATGGGATAATAGTTAGGGTGCATATTCATGATTTTCAACTGGTTAACCCCGGGTTTCAATGATAGAAGAGGGGATCACAGCCAGACAGGATTACAGTATCTGCCCACAAATAAAGTACATGTGTCAGCAGGTTATAGATTAGCTGTGTGTGTATGTGATTGTTATGTAGCACTATTACAATAACCTCTAGTACAGGGATGGGGGGTGAATCAAGCTGTAAAATCTATAAATTTACCAACAATCGATCTTGAGATTCTGATAATGTAAAGTGATGTCATTACTTAACTGCATAAAATGTTTATTTCTCTTCATTACACTGCAATGTCTTCACTCGCATGTGCTGAAGGCTGCAAATAATGGGGGTGTTGGCTGCAAAATTTTAAAATGTGCGACTTCCCGGAGCTCAAATGGCTCATGATTTAGTGAGTCCAGCTTTTAAGCTGTTCGTGGATTTCAGCTTCCCCAGGCCAGGGAGTGGGTCATATTGGCCAGAGCTCCTTCTCCCGATCATTATCCAGTTCCCCAAACAGAAGTGCATGTTTGAATGGCAGATGAAAACCAGATCAGGATTGGCTGTAAAGGGCTCTCGGTCCAACAGGCCAATGACAGTTGTTCTCAAGACTCACACATGAAGACCAAAATGTCGGTGTAGTTTTATCACAGGACAGCCGAAGGAGCATTGCAGATTTAGCCCAACTGTGCTGGAATCAAAACCTGGAATTAATCTACAAGTCCCATTGTCAAACATCCCGCTTTCTGACATTTCACTCCCATTCCTTAGAGTTACCTTAGCAGATAGTTTAAATCTTAGTGAGTTGATTTGGCTCGTACTGATGATTTTCCACCATTCCCTCACTCTCCATTTCAAGCTCATTTCCTTCAGCTCTTAGCAGCCCTAATGTGTGTACAGAAAGTCCTTTTACAGCCTTTATGCGTTTTTTAAATTAATTTTCTCTCATACTCCCTCTTTACCTTTCTAATCTCTCTCTTGTTCATACTAATGATCTTGGCTGCAAGCACTAAATGCTTCTTTTCTTAGCTTCAAATTAGATATAATTCCCTCTTCCTTCATTGAAACCCCGGCTTCAACAGATTCCCCTTTTCCTTCACTGGAATTGGAATCATAGAATCATAGAATGGTTACAGCACAGAAGGAGGCCATTCAGTCCGTCAAGCCCGTGCCGGCTCTCTGCAAGAGCACTTCAGCTAGTCCCACTCCACCACCCTTTCCCCGTAGCCCTGAATTTTTTTTCCTTCAGGTACTTATCCAATTCCCTTTTGAAAGCCATAATTGATTCTGCCTCCACCACCCTCTCAGGCAGTGAATTCCAGATCCTAACCACTCACTGCGTAAAAAAGTTTTTCCTCATATTGCCTTTGGTTCTTCTGCCAATCACCTTAAATCTGTGTCTTCTGGTTCTCAGCCTTCCACCAATGGGAACAGCTTCTCTCTATCTACTCTGGCTAGACCCCTCATGATTTTGAACACCTCTATCAAATCTTCTCTCAACCTTCTCTGCTCTAAGGAGAACAACCTCAGCTTCTCCAGTCTATCCACGTAACTGAAGTCTCTCATCCCTGGAACCATTCTTGTAAATCTTTTCTGCACCCTCTCTAAGACCTTCACATCCTTCCTAAAGTGTGGTGCCCAGAATTGGACACAATACTCCAGTTGAGGCCGAACCAGTGTTTCATAAAGGTTCATCATAACTTCCTTGCTTTTGTACTCTATACCTCTATTTATGAAGCCCAGGATACCGTATGCTTTTCAACCATTCTCTCAACCTGCCCTGCCAACTTCAACAATCTGTGCACATATACCCACAGTCTTCGACCTGAAACATTAACTCTGTTTCTCTCTCCACGGATGCTGCCTGGCCTGCTGAGTTTTTCCAGCGTTTTCTGTTGTTATTTCCAGTATTGATTTGTTGTTTATCGGAGTTGCAGCATATTGATTAAGAAATCATTCCTGAACACACACAGATCAATTTCCACTTTCTCACCACTTTTTCCCTATTTGTCAATTTTTGGATTATTAAAATCAACAATTATAATTCTATTGTTATTATACATCTGCAGTTTGTCTACAGATTTCATCTTCAATGAGTATACACAAATTTCATGATTCATAGGCTTTATGAATACAATAATGTTGAACTATTATTTGTGCTCCTACCTTTAATCTTTTTATCTTCTTTTCTGTGGACCATTAGATCAACAGCAACAGTCGTAATCACAAGGCCTGCAACCACCCAGAACATTACCAGCCAGACATTGACCACGTTGACTTTAGGGAAGAATTCATCTAAGGTAAAAAAAAACAGAATCAGTATCTGATTTACAGTGCCCAATACTGTACAACAAACACTGGGCTCTTGTTCCACGTGTTATTAATAGTCTTCACCAATTCTCAGCAGTAATCTCAGGTGCTGACTCCCATCCAAATTATATTGGTAAATAATATTAGTGCTAACAAGAACTTATATTAATAAGAGAAAAACTTTCCAAGGCATTTTTTAAAAATTATTCATTCCTGGGATGTGGGCATCACTGGCAAGGCCAGCATTTATTGCCCATCCCTAATTGCCCTTGAGATGGTGGTGGTGAGCCGCCTTCTTGAACCGCTGCAGTCCGTGTGGTGATGGTACTCCCACAGTGCTGTTAGGGAGGGAGTTCCAGGATTTTGACCCAGCGACGATGAAGGATCAGCGATATACTTCTAAGTCAGGATGGTGTGTGACTTGGAGGGGAACTTGCAGGTGGTGGTGTTCCCATGCGCCTGCTGCCCTTGTCCTTCTAGTTGGAAGAGGTCGCGGGTTTGGGAGGTGCTGCCGAAGAAGCCTTGGCGAGTTGCTGCAGTGCATCTTGTCGATGGTACACACTGCAGCCACGGTAAGCTGGTGGTGGATTACATCACTACGCCGGACTTGTAACTTGTAGGTGGTGGAGAGGCTTGGGGGAATCAGGTGGTGAGCCACTCACCGCAGAATACCCAGCCTCTGACCTGCTCCAGTAGCTGCAGCATTTATGTGGCTGCTCCAGTTGAGTATCTGGTCAATGGTGATTCCCCCAGAATGTTGACTGAGGGGTAATCGGCGACAGTAATACCATTGAATGACATGGGCAGGTGGCAAGACTCTCTCTATTTGGAGATGGTCGTTGCCTGACACTTAATTAACAAGCCACATTCGCGTCACACATCAGCCAAAGCCTGGATGTTGTCCAGATCTTGCTGCAAGTGGAATGGACTGCTTCACTATCTAAACCATTGTAAGTGGAGCTGAACACTGTGCAAATATCAAAAAACAGCCCTGCTTCTGACTTGATGATGGAGGGAAAGTCATTGATGAAGCAGCTGAAGATGGTTGGGCCTAGGATACTGCCCTGAGGAACTTCTGCAGAGATGTCCTGGGGCTGAGACGATTGGCCTCCAAAAACTGCAACAATCTTCGTTTGTGCCAGGTATAACTCCCCGATTTTTCCCCGATCTCCATTGGCTTCAGTTTTACTGGCGCTCCTTGGTGCCACACTCAGTCAAATGCTGCCTTGATGTCCAGGGCAGTCATTCTCACTTCACCTCTGGAATTAAACTCTTGGGCCCATGTTTGGGCCAAGGCTGTAATGAGGTCTGTAGCTAAATGGTCCTGGTGGAACTCAAACTGAGCATCAGTGAGCAGATTATTGGTGCGTAACTGCCGCTTGATAACACTGCTGATGACAGCTGAGAGAGGGCGGTAGGTGGTAATCAGCAGGAGGTTTCCTTGCCCATGTTTGACCAGTAGCCATGAGACATCATGGGGTCTAGAGTCAATGTTGAGGACCTTCAAGGCTACATCCACCCAACTGTGTATCACTGTGTCCCCTTCTCTAATGCGTCTGTCCTGCCAGTGTGACAGGACGTACCCAGGGATAGTGATTGAGGAGTCTGGGATGTTGGCTGATACCTATGTGAAGCTGTTGCTTAACTGGTCTGTGGCACAGCTCTCCCAACTTTGGCACAAGTCCCAGATGTTAGTGAGGAGGACTTTGCAGGGTCGACTGGGCTGGGTGTGCCTTTGTCATGTCTTAATTCAATGCCTAGGTCACAGCCAAGAGGTCTGCCCGGTTTTATTCTTGTTTTCCTTTCTGGCGGTTCGATACAACTGAGTGGCTTGGTAGGAGATTTCAGAGGGCAAATAACTGTCAGCCACATTGGTGTAGGACTGGAGTCAAATACAGGCCAAACCGGGTAAGGACGGCAGGTTTCTTGCCCAAAAGGACATTAACGAACTAGGTGGGTTTTTCTGACAATCCAACTGCTTCACGGTCACTTTTACTGGTACCAGCTTTTTTTAAAAAACTGAAATGAAATTTTACCATGAAATGAACGGGTGCATTGCCAACATCTTCCTGACCACAGCATGGGCACATACCAAGAAAACAAACATTGGTCCCACTATTAAAAGTGTGGTGCATCAGCAGAATATCTTCAACCTGGTGGAAGGAGTGTGCAGGATATCTCAACACCACCAGCCACCTTGATGCTCTAGATGTACAAGTCCAATGTTGCTACCAGGTTTAGTCATCAACAACTGGTTAATTAGGACTCATGCTTTGGAAAGAGTCACGCCATCTGTGAAGCTGATTCTCCTTCCACATGCTGAGTAGGTTGGTAGAGGCTAGAGGCCTCCGTCCATGCAACCATTTCCTCCTTTATGCCACAAATCCACCTCACAACTTGCTCATGCTTCTTGCAATGAGTCAAAGGAAGCCCCCCTGTTACATCCCAAGTAGTTGTGAGCATTGAATGAGAACACTCTGGACACATGACAAATACCAGGGGCCACAAACTATCACAGGACCCTGTTCCATCACCAGAATTTCTGTGTGGCAGGGTAGAACGTCAGCCTGCCGATACAATATGCCCGAGTCCATCCCAAATCCCAGGGTTGGGGTCATTTACTTGTGGGGCTGGGTGTGCTCCAACATGATTTCTAAACATGAGTGGGGCATGTGCACCATGGGGAACGAAGAATTTCCAAACAGCTCCTTGCTGCCACCCTAAAGGGGCTTTTCATTCCAGCTGGAGGTTATGTGTAATCATGTACTGGGGGCGTGAGGTAGAACTGGCTGCATTTCTGATGGGTTTTGTCAACTTACCAGTCCCATCTGTTCTGGTGAGGGGGGGCCGGGGCTGGTGGTAGAAATTCCCTACTTCTGGTGAAATTTGAGAATATCAGGAAAAAAACCACTGCACCCATCCCCACGGGGACAAAGGGTCACAGACTTTGCTCTCATGCCAGAATGATAAAGACCAAAGTGCTCTTTGCCCCCTCTCACACTGGCCCTGCAGTACTGTGTCCAGGTGAAGGTTGGCATTCACCTGGATCCCAGGTGCTGTTATCAATGATATTTGGAGCAGATGCCATTTGTAGCTGACAATAATATTCAAATCCTTTCTTCAGTCATGCAAAACCACAATACCCAGTGTTCTTGCTCCTAATCTCTATCAGTGGTCACTGTTGGAATATGGACATGTGGACATGGGGTGAGGACACATCAGGCTCATCTGCAGTGTCGCAGATAGTCCACGAGCTTGCCAACTTTCTAGGTTCAAATATGAAAAACTACCCCTTGGGCATGGTCCACAGGAGAACCAGTGCCCGTGGATCCACACCCAGTCTGAGTTAGTGCCTTCAGGAGAGGAGAAATTTAGTTTGGATTTTTTAAATACAAAACGATTTCTAAGCTCTCACATACCTGATATCTGGAGATGGGCCTCTCGTTTTTTGTTCAATAACCGGTTTCGCATGAAACATGAAAACTTGTTTACAGAATCACTTGTCACATCAATATGACTCTGGACAGCAATAAGACCTCGTGAGTCCTTTATGAATTCTGTTTCAGGCTGTGCAGTCACATCTTGTCCATTCCCATCCACCCACCATATCTCTGGCTCAGGATACCATCCATCTGATTTACACACAACACGAACTCCTTGTTTGTTGTTTTCCTCCAGGTGAATCCAAGGCCGGTGTCCAAAACCTGCAATTAGGATTCATCAGTAATCAAAAATATTACTCATTTTTATTGTTAAACGTCTAATTGCAACAATCCATAATATTTTTATAGGACGACCTATTCCTCCATTGTCTGACCCAAGTATTAAAATCAGTGGGGGTAATTTTAACTTTCACCGATAGTGTAAAACAGACAATATCGGATTGGCCGGATGATGTGACAAACTCTTCTTCCACCACCACGTCTGTGCCTTTTCTTTCAGCCAGGAGGAGTCTGTCTGTGAATCTGAATCAGACCACTTTTCCTGTCTCCAGCACTCTCAATCATTCTGGCTCCTTCATCTTGCCTTCACTCAATCTCTTCATCAACAACTGCTGTGATATCAGCAGTTTCTGTTTCTTTAATTTATTTCCCTCTTCACTTGTGGCGTTCTGTTCCATTCCAGATACCATCAAACACACCAAGAGGGCACTGATGTTGTATGGCAGAAGGGCCTCCGACAGGCTGAGGCCGAACATCAATTGTCTGACAATGATTCCCATCTAACTACAAACCATGACCCCCTGACCAAACACCAAATCATAATCTCCCAGTGTTACCAAACTCATCCCTTCCAGAGACCTCCCTCCCCCACCCCACCATGCTTCCAATCTTATTGTTCCCCAACCCCACAGCCAGTTACCAATTCCTCCCCAAGATACACAAATAGCACTGTCTTGGCAGATGGATTATTGAATCTTACTGCTGTCCCACTAGACTAATATCCTCTGATCTTAACTCTTGTCCAGTCTGTGCCCACCTACATCTGTGACTCTTCAGATACCCTCTGCCACTGACGATTTCACGTTTTCCGCCAATCATTTCCTTTTACAATACACAGTCCCTCAAAACCTCCATCCCTCACCAGGTATGACTCCAGTCACAGGAGAGTTATCAGCTTATCCGCATTGACTTCAGTTTTACTAGGGCTCCTTGGTGCCACACTTGGCTGATTGCTGCCTTATGTCAAGGGTGCTCACTCTCATCTCACCTGTGGAATTCAAGTTGACGACTCCTTCCATCAGTTTACTGATGATTGGAAGTAGGCTGATAGGGTAGTAATTGGCCAGGTTGGATTTGTCCTGCTTTGTGTGCACAGGACATACCTGGGCAATTTTCCACATTGTCGCTTGTCCACAATCAAATACCGATAGGAACCCGGCATTGTGGGCCACACTTTAGCCAGGATATTGTCCTAGCAAAGAAGTATACCTATGTCATGGAGGTTTACATTTCATGGGGTGTAAGTCAAGAGGAAGTACAGGGATTTCTGGCGTCACCTCTTCAAAGTTGGCACCAGTAACTTGTGGACACACAAAGCACCTTCCCCTTTCCATTGGAATTTTGCATTGTCTGCAAAATGAGGCAGAGATGCCTCAGAAATGCCATACAAGGCCCATCAATTTCCACCCAATTATATTTAAAACATGAACTGTGCAACTGAATTATATTCATGTTCAGCCATGAACGCATTGAATGGCGGTGCAGGTTCGAAGGACCGAATGGTCTACTCCTGTACCTATTTTCTATGTTTCTATATTAATGGAGTGATTAGCGACACAATGTGAATACTTCCGGTTTTCAGTCGACCCAATGACGTTACCCTTCTGTACATGCCCCGGGCCACCTGATGCCATCGTTCTCTGTACATGGACAAAAGGTTTCCACTGGTGACATCATGCTAGTTGATGGGGTCACATATTTGAATGGGCTCACAAGTGAATTGCTGTGTAGGCCTGGTGTTGTCTGAACTCGGGAGTGTTAACGCTGTGCGTTGTCTGAACTCGGGAGTGTTAGCGCTGTGCGTTGTCTGAACTCGGGAGTGTTAACGCTGTGCGTTGTCTGAACTCGGGAGTGTTAGCATGTGCGTTGTCTGAACTCGGGAGTGTTAGCGCTGTGCGTTGTCTGAACTCGGGAGTGTTAGCGCTGTGCGTTGTCTGAACTCGGGAGTGTTAACGCTGTGCGTTGTCTGAACTCGGGAGTGTTAGCGCTGTGCGTTGTCTGAACTCGGGAGTGTTAGCGCTGTGCGTTGTCTGAACTTGGGAGTGTTAGCGCTGTGCGTTGTCTGAACTCGGGAGTGTTAGCGCTGTGCATTGTCTGAACTCGGGAGTGTTAGCGCTGTGCGTTGTCTGAACTCGGGAGTGTTAGCGCTGTGCGTTGTCTGAACTCGGGAGTGTTAGCATGTGCGTTGTCTGAACTCGGGAGTGTTAGCATGTGCGTTGTCTGAACTCGGGAGTGTTAGCATGTGCGTTGTCTGAACTCGGGAGTGTTAGCATGTGTGTTGTCTGAACTCGGGAGTGTTAGCGCTGTGCGTTGTCTGAGCTCGGGAATGTTAGCGCTGTGCGCTGTCTGAACTCGGGAGTGTTAGCGCTGTGCGCTGTCTGAACTCGGGAGTGTTAGCGCTGTGCGCTGTCTGAACTCGGGAGTGTTAGCGCTGTGCGCTGTCTGAACTCAGGAGTGTTAGCGCTGTGCATTGTCTGAACTCGGGAGTGTTAGCGCTGTGCGTTGTCTGAACTCGGGAATGTTAGCGCTGTGCGTTGTCTGAACTCGGGAGTGTTAACGCTGTGCATTGTCTGAACTCGGGAGTGTTAGTGCTGTGCGTTGTCTGAACTCGGGAATGTTAGCGCTGTGCATTGTCTGAACTCGGGAGTGTTAGCGCTGTGCGTTGTCTGAACTCGGGAGTGTTAGCGGTTTGCGTTGTCTGAACTCGGGAATGTTAGCGCTGTGCGTTGTCTGAACTCGGGAGTGTTAACGCTGTGCGATGTCTGAACTCGGGAGTGTTAGCGCTGTGCGATGTCTGAACCCTGAATGATTATGCCTGCAGTGCCACTAGACATTGGTATCTCTGCATAGTCGAGCAGAGCTTGAAGTCGTCACTGCCTGCCTGGAGCGCGAGTACCACTGGCTGGATCAAATTCTAGGGAAAATGCTGGGTGAGTGGTGTCCAATTACACCTCCCACTTCACTGTGTTGTCTGTACTCTAGGGGACATGACCTTATTTTAATTGAAGAGTGGTATATATTTCCAGTCTGTGCCCAAGATAGCACTTTGAATTATTAGCAAAAATCGTGAATTTTCCAGTAAATTGTTTGTGGTTTTCATTTTCAAATAACATGGAGCTTGCTAATTGTCATTCATGATTTAAAAAGATGCTGAAATTTGAATATTGTGCCTCATACCCATCACCCATTAGTAGTTTCCAACTAGAGGGACTAACCTCCAACTCGTAGATCTATCACTGCTTCCGCATGGTATGTTTTGGAGTCAATAAAACACGTGTAGCTCCCTTCATCTGATGCTTTTATCTTCTTCAGTTTGAGAGAGGCATTTCCACGGGGAAACTCATCTTTAAAAAGTTCTGTCCTCCCTTGATAAGCTTTGTCCTGCACATCAGGTCGATCCTGTCCACCGGTGTATAAATGTACTGGTGAAGCAGAGTCTGATGTCAACCATCGAACCTCCAGGTTATCCAGAGATATATCTGGTACCAGTTGGCACTCTAATACAACATCTTCACCAACAGTGACTATGATGGGATCGTCTGGTACAAACACACGGAATCTCTCTGGTAAAATATAACATTTTAAACAGCGTCAGCACTCTTACTGTAGGAACAGATTTAATCTTCAGGGAGATATTTTAAAGGAAACAAATAAAATTCCATTTTTAGTGTGACTAATTCTTCCAAAAATCATTAATCCGGAAAATAAATTTGCAATAATTGCATAAAAGGGACAGAACATTATAAAAACAATAACTGTTCCCTCTTGTATTATTTACACATTTACTGGCTCACTAAATACAGTGTATATAAATAGGTAGGGGTGATAAAAGGGCACTGTGACCATCAATCTCAGACTTGTACTCAGGTAGAATGGTACTATGGTGGAAGTTAGTTAAACTCCCTCTCTTAGGATATTTGGGTTTGAGGAAGCTGGGAAGGCGGCGAGAGATTGTTTAAATCTTTCGTAATTTTAGTAGTCATTTTATGAGTCACAAGAAGAAATGAATCATGAATAGGATCCTGGTGGTTTCAGGCAGCATGAAGCTGCTAAATGATTTGCACCGGGGGAAAGCAGCAAGCCACGATTTTCCCATCGCCGAATGCAACAACCCTACTCCAGCGATTTCTGGGTAACTCAGTTAGTGTTTACACTTCTACTTAACATGGAAGAAATTCCAGGTGGTGGCACTGACTCTGAAGCAATTCCCAGGCACAAGAAGCAGTATATTCAGCTCCATTACTGGTATTCCGAGCAGACTTTTTGAATGAGACATTCAGCTGACTTGTTTCCAGATTAATGCGTTCCTCAGTTCAGCTCCTAATTCTGAACAGCTTCAATTTTCTTCCCGATTTTTTAAACCCACTTAAAAGCTGATTTTTGCTACATTCGAGCCTGACTTCAGTACTTGAGCTGACACTTCAGTGCAGTACTGAGGGAGTGTTGTATTGTTGGAGCTACTGCCTTTTTGATGAGACATTAAACCAAAGCCCAGTCTGTCTGCCTGTTGGTGGGTGTAAAGGATCCTGTGACACTATTTAAAGAAGAATTGTGAATTCTCCCAGTGTCCTGGCCAACATTCCTCCCTCAACTAACACCAAGAACAGATTATCTGGTCAATTAACACATTTACTGTTTCTGTGACCTTACTGTGTACAAATCGGCTGCCACATTTGCCGACATTGTTGGGTTTGTTTTCTCTGGAAAAGAGGAGAAATTGGCTCATTTAACTGAAGTGTTCAAGATTATGAAGAGAATTTTCAAACTGGTTGGTCCTGATAAAGTCTTCAGTATCTTGAAAGATTTAAATGCTCAGGATAGAAATGGCGAATTAGGAGTACAAGGAAAGGCAGGTGGAACTTTTTTCACCCTTGGAGTAATAGAGCCTGGGCAATAATGAGAAGAAAGAAAAACTACAAATGATGGAAATCTGAAACAACTGAACATGCTGGAAATACACAGCAGGTCCATCAGCATCTATGAAGAGAAAGAACAAGCTCAGGTTTTGTGTGTGTATACCCGTTGTCATGGCCTTCCCTAATAACTCACTCCACATGGAGTTGTGCAATAAGAAGCTGGTGAACACCATTGAAGCAGACTGTATAATGGCTTCAAGAGATATTTCTGGGGAGGGAACAGATTGAGAGATGCATAGGAAGAGGGGTAGGTGGGTTTCATCCATGAAAAAAGGCCCTTGTTTGGGCCTAATAGCCTTTTCCTGTTTGTGAAAACTCCGACTATAAATGAGCTAAGTGGATGAAGATACACTTGTTTCAAAACAAGGTGTCAGCAAGATTTACATTAACCATTCCATTCCTTACCCAACATTACAGGATGAAGACCAAGTAGGAACACAAAACTGAAGCATCTTCCTTTCATCTTTGTAAAGAACTGATTGATGTTTTTCACCTGAAAAGATAATTTCTTGTTATATTTCTTAAAGCGACATTGCTACAGCACTGAAATTAAGTGTATTAACGTATTCTTTGAATTCCATTCTCTGCTCTTATAACTGAGGCGTAACCCATTTAAAATAAATCAGTTAACACTTCTACTCAAATAATGGAGAGTGGAATTTCAGACAAACGCCTTAAACATTTGTACGACAATATCCCACTGCATAATTTCAGGGTCGACATTTGTTACTTGTGCCTTGTTCATGTTTTTGAATAGGTTTGTTTTTTTTCCTAAATATTCTAATTAAAATGTTATACAGTTTACAAACTTCCTTCTTTTAGAAAAGTTGGCACATTCCTCAGCAAGATGATTCTCATAAATACTGCAGAGAAACACTGAACGAGAAAGAGGTCCAGGAGTATTACAGTGGATAAAGTTGTGAAATCATCATCATTGTGTTAAACTGCAGGATAAAGGCTGATTACCTAAATATTGTTGCCCTTCAGAAGGTACAGAAAAAAACAACAAAAACGATTCCAGACATCAGGAATTTACACTGTGAGGAAAGGTTGAAGAAGTTGGAGTTGTTTCCTTTGGAAATGGGGAGACTTTCAGGTGATGTCATTTCATTTTACAGGATTAAAATGGAAATTGATAAAACTCAGAGACAATTTGCTCACTATAGTGAAAAATTCAAATACTGAGAACATAGGTTAGAATTAGAAAGTTAGGAGTAGAAAGCAAAGTCACTCTGGACCACTTCATTCACAGGTTAAGAGTATTGTGGAATAAGTACCAGAGAAGCGGGTACAGTGATGTTATGGTTATGATATTGGCCTCGTAATCCAGAAGTTTGGACCAATAATCCAGAGAAAGAGAGTTCAAATCCCACCATGGCTGTTTGAGAATTTGAATTCATTTTTTTTTTAAACTGTGGAAATAAAAAGCTGGCATAAGTAAAAGTGAGCATGAAGCTGTCGGATTGTTGTAAAGACCCAACTGATTCACTAATGTCCTCGGGGGAGGAGAGCTGCCGTCCTTACCAGGGCTGGTCTATATGCAGCTCCAATCCCACATCAATGCCACAGCCAACACATCCCAAGAATGCATAAATTAAAAAAGGCCAATTGAAGTGAACTATAAATGGGATCAAGGGATAAATAGATGCATTTCTGAAGGATATGGTGAGAAGATGGATAGGTGGAGTTGATCTCCGAGAAAAGGATGGGCTTGTTGCACCTAATGTACTTTTCCTTACGTTTTCTATAAATGCCAGCACTCTTGATGGTACAAAATTCCTTCATTTCTCCCTGTCCCTCTTTTCCCCTGAAAGGATTTGTCAGGCATTTGGATAGGGTTTTTAGCCACATGTACTGTCTGAGACACCTATGCAATGCCCCGATTATTCATCCCCCAGTCCACCAGCTTCATGTGAGCTGTCAGCATTCACGGTCAAGGGTTACACATGAATAATGGGCACTTGGATGAGATACTGGAGTGACTGGCACCAACACAACCATTTCAAGGAAAGGAGAAAATAAACAATTACATCTGAACAACACTGGATCATACAGGTGGTAATGAAAGTAGGAGAAGCTGGAAGAAGAACGGGATTTCTGCCCTATTTGTCAACTATTTCAGTGTTCTCGAAATCCTCCATCTGCCCAGTAACGGGGTGCTGCAGCCCATTTAACCGGAAATCTCACTTCCTTCTGGACTCAATCCAATCGAAAGCCACGCAGCCCAGCGGAGCAGGGAATTCCCGCACATTAGAGTTTGAAAGTCGCTGCTGTAACCCCAGTATCTCGTCTACCCCTGCAGAAGCCCCCGCCTCTTCCCATTATCCTGAATGGGGCCGCCTGCTGCCCCGGGTCAGGTAAAGAACCGAAGATTCTCCCCGGGACCCGCCCTCAAAGGCCTGTAGGGTGGGACTGGGTAGCGAGTTTCACGCTCACTGATTCCCGGTGATAAATCCTAGTGAACCCTTTATCCCAGTGATTCTCACCAACTCCCCGTGTGGTGAAATATTCCGGAGCCCACTGACCTGTCCAACACTTTGAGCAGCCGCTTTCCTTCTCACCGGGACTCTCCTTACCCAGAACTTGCTGCCGGCACCTTGTCCCCGCTCATCTTCAGTGAGTTTGTAACCTGTGCACAGGAACAATTTGTAATAAGCGGGATCAGAGCGGGCCACTCTCTTTAATGTGGAGTTAATGGACACACAACAGGAGGGGGAACAGCAGCCGCTCGGGGGAGAAACGAAAGTAATTTTAAAGTTCCACAAAATGGATACAATAATGGGCGGGACCGAGAGAGTGAAACTATGCGAGGGACAGATGGGTGCATCGGTGTACTTTTTTTTGTTGGGTGTTTAAACAAATTGTCTGTAACTTAATAAAACTTTAAATAAAACTTAACAAATTAAATAAAAATTGTGTTGGCCGGGGTGATGATGCGCTCCAGTCTCCGCGGCGCCCACCGGTCGCGGAAGGCCTCAAGTGTGCCAGCAGACACCGCGTGCTCCATCTCCAGGGCCACCCCGGCGCGAACATGGCCGCGGAAGGGAGGCAGGCAATCAGGCCGAACAACCCCCTCGACCGGCCGCTGCCTGGCCCAGTTAATGGCCTGTTTGGCCAGGCCCAGGGGCAGTCCCACGAGGAGGTCCTCCAATCTGCCCGCTCCTCTCCGCACTGGGTGACCAAAGATTAGGAGCATAGGACTGAAGTGTAGCCAAAAATCGAGGAGCAGCCCCTTCAAATAATGAAAGAGGGGCTGCAACCTCTCACATTCCGTGTATACGTGGAACACGGACTCCTCCAGGCCGCAGAAAAGGCAGGCGGCCTGGGAGTCCGCGAACCTGTTTAAAACCATATTGCACGGGACTGCTCCGTGCAACACCCTCCAGGCCAAGTCCCCAATAGGTACATCGGTGTAACTGCAACTCATTGGCCCG
This sequence comes from Squalus acanthias, assembly GCA_030390025.1. Lineage (NCBI taxonomy): Eukaryota > Metazoa > Chordata > Chondrichthyes > Squaliformes > Squalidae > Squalus > Squalus acanthias. The sequence continues at coordinate 6,679,982 of CM059449.1, forward strand.
AAAATTATACCTAATACGCGAGAGTACGCACTGTGTACTCTCGCGTATTAGGTCCCGAATTGCCGGTTTCCTGAATGCACTGCGCATGCGCGGGAAACCGGCACTTCGTGTGTTGCAAAGGGGGCAGTTCCTAAGTGAACCGTGTGCGCATTACAGGTTGTGCGCACGCAGTGCACTTAATTATTTTTTCAGCTTTTAACGCGCAGGGAAGAGGTGAAGATTTTATACAAAGAAAGCAGGCGTAGGACCCCCTTTTAACAAGGTAAGTAGTTAATTAAGTGGTGTTTTAAAATTTATTCAACAGGTTTATCTTTTTTAGAGACTTTAAAGAAAGGAAAGTTTATTTTTATAACTTTTAAAAAGAATTTAAATTTTTTCAAAAATTTAATTTTTTGTTTAAAGTGGTTAATTTATTTAACTATAGTTATTTTATTAATGTGATGGCTTTTTTAAAAAATTTAATTGAGGTTTAGCTGTTCTTTTGGGGGCTTGTAGTATTCATAGCTTTGACAGCCCTTGCTGTCAAAACTATGAATGAAAGATGGTGTGCTGCCATTGGCTCTAACTGTCCCACGTGATCCCAGAGCTCACATGAACTAATTGCGCCTCTGGGACACGCAAGCACTGCACGCCGGCAACAGGGAGAGGCCCTCAAACTGAAGTTCGTGTGGGCCCGAAACAAAAAGGTAGGCGCGAAGTGCGATATCGCGGGGAATCCTTACCCCCGCGGCAACCATCGATGTTTAATTTCTGGGCCATTGAGGTATCTGCAGCTCCAAGTTGCCTTTTCTTAATGAAACTATAAGGAGACACTGAGTCATCAAATGAAAAACCAAAAAGTGCCCCCTTTTTAGAGGGGCGCAACTAATAAAGAACTCAGGCAAAAGCGAATTAACTCAAATAATATTATTTGCTTTATCCACCACTCCCTCCAGTCCCTGCGGTGCCCACCGGTCTCTGAAGGCCTCAACATAAGAATTAGGAACAGGAGTAGGCCATACGGCACCTCGAACCTGCTCCGCCATTCAATAAGATCATAGCTGATCCTCGATCTCAACTCCACTTCCCCATATCCCTTGATTCCTCTGGAGTCCAAAAATCTGTCTAGCTCAGCATTGAATATACTCAACGACTCAGCATCCACAGCACTTTGCGCTGGAGAATTCCAAAGATTCACAACCCTCTGAGTGAAGAAATTCCTCACCTCAGTCTTAAATGGGCGACCCCTTATCTTGAGACTATGCCCCCTAGTTCTAGACTCTCCAGCCAGGGGAAGCAATCTTTCAGTATTTATCCTGTCAATCTCCCACAGATTATGTTATATGTGTCAATGAGATTCTTCTAAACTCCAGAGAATATAGGCTCAATCTCTCCTCATCTGACAACCCTCTCATCCCAGGAATCAATCTAGTGAACCTTTGTTATTTTAATTCGTTTATGGGATGTGGGCGTCACTGGCAAGGCCAGCATTTATTGCCGATCCCTAATTGCCCTTGAGAAGGTGGTGGTGAGCCACCTTCTTGAACTGCTGCAGTCCGTGTGGTGAAGGTACTCCCACAGTGCTGTTAGGTAGGGTTCCAGGATTTTGACCCAGTGACAATGAAGGATCGGCAATATACTTCTAAGTCAGGATGGTGTGTGACTTGGAGGGAAACTTGGAGGTGGTGGAGTTCCCATGCACCTGCTGCCCTTGTCCTTCTAGGTGGAAGAGCTCATGGGTTTGGGAGGTGCTGCCGAAGAAGCCTTGGCGAGTTGCTGCAGTGCATCTTGTAGATGGTACACACTGCAGCCAAAGAACGTCGGTGGTGGAGGGAGTGAATGTTTAAGGTGGTGGTGGTGGATGGGCTGCTTTGACTTGGATGGTGTCGAGCATTCCATCACACCCCTAACTTGTGCATTGTAGATGGTGGAAAGGCTTTGGGGAGTCAGGAGGTGAGACACTCGCCGCAGAATACCCAGCCTCTGACCTGCTCTTGTTGCCACAATATTTATGTGGCTGGTCCAGTTAAGTTTCTGGTCAATGGTGACCCCCCCAGCATGTTCATAGAAGCATAGAAGATAGGAGCAGGAGTAGGCCATTCAGCCCCTTGAGCCTGCTCCGCCATTTAATGAGATCATGGCTGATCATCCAAATTCAGTACCCTGTCCCTGCTTTCTCCCCATGTCCCTTGATCCCTTTAGCCTTAAGAAATATATCTATCTCCTTCTTGAATATATTTAATGAATTGGCTTCAACTGCCTTCTGTGGTAGAAAATTCCACAGGTTCACCACTCTCTGGGTGAAGAAATTCCTCCTCATCTCAGTCCGAAATGGCTTACCCCTTATCCTTAGACTGTTACCTCTGGTTCTGGACTCCCCCGCCATCGGGAACATCCTTCCTGCATCTAGTCTGTCTAGTCCTGTTAGAATTTTATAAGTTTCAATGAGATCCCCTCTCATTCTTCTAAACTCTAGCGAATATAAGCCTAATCGACCCAATCTCTCTTCATACGTCATTCCTGCCATCCCAGGTATCAGTCTGGTAAATCTTCGCTGCACTCCCTCCATGGCAAGAATATCCTTCCTCAGATAAGGCGACCAAAACTGCACACAATACTCAAGGTGTGGTCTCACCAAGGCCCTGTACAACTGCAGCAAGACATCCTTGCTCCTGTACTCGAATCCTCTCGCTATGAAGGCCAACATACCATTTGCCTTCTTAACCACTTGCTGCACCTGCATGCTTACCTTCAGCGACTGGTGCACAAGGACTCCCAGATCTCGTTGCCCTTCCACTTTTCCCAATTCATGCCGTTCAGATAATAATCTGTCTTCCTGTTTTTGCCACCAAAGTGGATAACCTCGCATTTATCCACATTATACTGCATCTGCCATGCATCTGCCCAATCACCCAACCTGTCCAAATCATACTGGAGTTTCTCTGCATCCTTCTCACAGCACACACGCCCACCCAGCTTTGTGTCGTCTGCAAACTTAGAGATATTACATCTAGTTCCCTCGTCTAGATCATGAATATATATTGTGAATAGCTGGGGTCCAAGCACCGATCCCTGCGGTACCCCACTAGTCACTGCCTGCCACTCGGAAAAAGACCCGTTTATTCCAACTCTTTGCTTCCTGTCTGCCAACCAGTTCTCTATCCAAATCAGTACCTTACCCCCAATCCCATATGCTTTAACTTTGCACGCTAATCTCTTATGCGGGACCTTATCGAAAGCCTTCTGAAAGTCCAAATACACCACATCCACTGTTTCTCCCTTATCTATTCTGCCAATTACATCCTCAAAAAATTCCAGTAGATTAGTCAGGCATGATTTCCCTTTTGTAAATCCATGTTGACTTTGTCCGATCCTGTCACTGTTTTCCAAGTGCTCTGCTATTACATCTTTTATAATGGACTCTAGCATTTTGCCCACTACCGATGTCAGGCTTACCGGTCTATAATTCCCCTTTTCATCGCTACCACCTTTTTTAAATAGTGGGGTTACATTAGCTACCCTCCAATCCCTGGGAACTGTTCCAGAGTCTATAGAATTTTGAAAGATGACCAGCAATGCATCTACTATTTCTAGGGCCACTTCCTTAAGTACCCTAGGATGTAGATTATCAGGCCCTGGGGATTTATCGGCCTTCAATCCCGTCAATTTCCCTAACACCATTTCCCTACAAATACTGATTTCATTCAATTCCTCCCTCTCATTAGACCCTATGTTCCCCGACATCTCTGGGAGTTTATTTGTGTCCTCCTTTGTGAAGACAGAACCAAAGTATGTATTTAATTGGTCTGCCATTTCTTTGTTCCCCATTATAAATTCTCCTGATTCTGACTGCAAGGGACCTACGCTTGACTTCGCCAATCTTTTTCTCTTCACATATCTATCGAAGCTTTTACAGTCAGTTTTTATGTTCCCTGCAAGCTTACTCTCATATTCTATTTTCCTCCTCTTAATTAATCCCTTTGTCCTCCTTTGCTGAACCCTAAACTGCTCCCAATCTTCAGGTTTGCTGCTTTTTCTGGCCAATTTACATGTCCTCTCCTTGGATCTTATGCTATCCCTAATTTCCCTTGTTAGCCACGGTTGAGTCACCTTTTTTGTCTTATTTTTATGCCAAACAGGGATGAACAAATTCTGTAGTTCATCCATGCGATCTTTAAATGTTTGCCATTGCCTATCCACCGTCAACCCTTTAAGTAACGCTCCCCAATCCATCCTAGCCAACTCGCTCCTCATACCATCGTAGTTTCCTTTATTTAAATTCAGGACTCTAGTCTCTGAGTCAACTACTTCACTCTCCATCTTAATGAAGAATTCGATCATATTATGATCGCTCCTCCCCAAGGTGGGGGATTCGGCGATGGTAATGCCAAGGGGCGGTGGTTATACTTTCGCTTGTTGGAGATAGTCATTGCCTAGCACTTCTGTGGCGCGAATGTTACCTGCCGCTTATCAGCCCAAGCCTGAACGTCATCCATGTCATGTTGCATGCGGGCATGGACTGCTTCATTATCTGAGGAGTTGTGAATGGCGCTGAACACTGTGCAGTTATCAGCGAACATCCCCATTTCTGATCTTATGATGGAAGGAAGGTCATTGATGAAGCAGCTGAAGATGGTTGGGCCCAGGATACTGCCCTTAGGAACTCCTGCAGCGATGTCCTGGGGCTGTGATGATTGACCTTCACCCATCACAACCATCTTCCTTTGTGCTAGGTATGACTCCAGCCAGTGGAGAGTTTTCCCCCCAATTCCCATTGACTTCAGTTTCACTAGGGCTCCTTGATGCCACACTCAGTCAAATGCTGCCTTGATGTCAACGGCAGTCACTCTCACCTCACTTCTGGAATTCAGCTCCTTTGTCCATGATTGGACCAAGACTGTAATGAGGTCGGGAGCCGAGTGGTCTTGGCGGTACCCAAACTGGGCATCAGTGAGCAGGTTATTGGTGAGTAAGTGCTGCTTGATAGCACTGTTGATGACACCTTCCATCACATTGCTGATGATTGAGAGTAGACTGATGGGGTGGTAATTGGCCGGGTTGGATTTGTCCTGCTTTTTGTGGACAGGACAAACCTTGGCAGTTTTCCAGATTGTCGGATAGATGCCAGTGTTGTAGCTGTACTGGAACAGCTTGGCTAGAGGCGTGGCTAGTTCTGGAGCACAAGTCTTCAGCATGATAGCCGGGATATTGCCGGGGCCCATAGCCTTTACTGTATGTAGTGCGCTCAGCCGTTTCTTGATATCACGTGGAGTGAATCGAATTGGCTGAAGACTGGCTTCTGTGATGGTGGGACCTCAGGAGTAGGCCGATATGGATCATCCAGTCGGCACTTCTGGCTGAAGATGGTTGCAAACACTGCAGCCTTGTGTTTTGCACTCACGTGCTGGGCTCTGTAGGCATACACAGACCCTCAATTCTTAATTTTTAATTTTGATATATATTGAAATGCTATGCCAGGCCAAAAGTTTCTTTCAAAGTGAAATAAACTTGTCACTGATAAGGGACATGGGATTTGCTTTGATAGACAACAAAGATAAACAAAGCCCCTTAGTTTTGCAGACATGGTGTCTCTGATGACTTTTCGGAGGTTAAAGGGGAGAAGTCAAACCTTTGATGTTTTGAAATGCAGAATAACACGTAACCCATGGACCGCAACCAAGTGGTTTTCTGCCACTTTTGTAAACTTTAGGAGTGAATGAACAATTTTGGGCTGTGATAAGGACAACTAATGGATAGCGACACAGGATGTGTGAGTGTGAACGTTTGACTGCTCAAACAGCTCAGACCAACATTAAAGGAACATTTCACTATCTCTGAATGATTGATTTACTGAAAAAGACAAGCAAAGCTGTATAAAACACAGTGGCTAAAGAATATCGGCATTGCAGTCAGAAGAAGGTGGCTTTGCCAGTCATTTCGCCTACGAGGATCAGGTTGCAGTCGGAAGGAGGGGCCTGGCCAGTCTTTTCGCTTACGAGGACCTACAATCAACGCTGGACCGATCATCGGCGGGTGGTTGTATGTATGATTTCCTGTAATATTATTGATGGACTGCTCGAATAGTGGTTGGGGTTTAGAATCTGTCTTAGGAACAATAAAAGGTTAAAGACAGAACCCGTGTGTCTGGTGTAATTCTCCTAAGTCTCAAGTCCGAACTCTATAACCTGTTGGACGGGGTGAGGGGTAATTCCACACATCTTACAGCTACACCATCATTGAGGATGGAGATATTCATGGATCCTCCTCCTCCTGTTAGTTGTTTAATGGTCCACCACCATTCACGACTGGATGTAGCAGGACTGCAGAGCTTTGATCCGATCCGTTGATTGTGGGATCACTTAGCCCTATCTATAGCATACTGCTTCCACTTTTTAGCATGCATGTAGTCCTGTGTTGCAGCTTCCCCAGGTTGGCACCTCATTTTTAGGTACGCCTGGTGCTGCTCCTGGCATGCTCTTCTACACTCCTTATTGAGCCAGAGTTGTTCCCCTGGCTTGATGGTTATGGTGGAGTGAGGAATATGCCGGGCCATGAGGTTACAGATTGTTGGGCCACAGCGTCTCATGGATGCTCAGTTTGGAGCTGTTAGATTTGTTCTGAATCTAACCCATTTAGCACAGTGGTAGTGCCACACAACACGATGGAGGGTGTCCTCAGTGTGAAGATGGGACTTCGTCTCCACAATGACTGAGCGGTGGTCACTGCTACAGATGTCCGTGTGTCATGGACAGCTGCATCTGCAACCGGTAGATTCGTGAGGACGAGGTCAAGTCGGTTTTTCCCTTGTGTTGTTTCTCTCACCACCTGTCGCAGGCCCAGACTGGCAGTTATGTCCTTCAGGACTCAGCCAGTAGTGGTGCTACCGAACCACTCTTGGTGATGGACATTGAAGTCCCCCACCCAGAGTACATTCTGTGCCCTTGCTACTCTCAGTGCTTCTTCCAAGTGGTGTTCAATATGGAGGAGTACTGATTCATCAGTAGGTGCTAATCAGCAGGAGGTTTCCTTGCCCATGCTTGACCTGGAGCCATGAGACTTCATGGGGTCCAGACTCAATGTTGAGGACTCCCAGGGCCACTCCTTTTGACTGTATACCACTGTGCCACCACCCCTGGTGGCTCTGTCCTGCCGGTGGAACAGGACATACCCAGGGATGGTGATGGAGGAGTTTGGGACATTGGCTGAAAGGTATGATTCTGTGAGTATGACTATGTCAGGTTTGACAGCTCTCCCAATTTTGGCACAAGTCCCTAGATGTTGGTGAAGAGGACTTTGCAGGGTCGACTGGGCTGGGTGTGCCGTAGCCGGTGCCGAGTGGTCTGTCCGGTTTCATTTTTTTATTGTGTTTCGTAGCAGTTTGTTACAACTGAGTGCTTGCTAGGCCATTTCAGAGGGCAGTTAGGAGTCAACCACATTGCTGTGGGTCTGGAGTCACATATCGGCCAGACCAGGTGAGGACAACAGATTTCCTTCCCTAAAGGACATTAGTGAACCAGATGGGTTTTTATGACAATCCGATAGTTTCATGTTACGAGCTTCCAGATTTATTTAATTAACTGAATTTAATAAAACAGCTGCCATGGTGGGATTTGAACTCACGTCACTGGATCATTAGTCCAGGCCTCTGGATTACTAGCCCAGTGACATTACCACTATGCTTCTATTCCCATTGTTGTACCACCTCGAAGGCAAGTATAATCTTCCTTAACTAAGGAGACCAAAACTGTGCACAGTACTCCAGGTGTGGTCTCACCAGAGCCCTGTACAATTGTAGCAAGGCTTCCTTACTCTTGTACTCCAAACCCCTTGCAATAAAGGCCAACATGCCATTTGCCTTCCTAATTGCTTGCTGTACCTGCATGCTAACTCTATTGTGTTTCTTGTACTAGAACACCTAAATCTCTATGAACACCAATATTTAATAGTTTCTCACCATTTAAAAAATATTCTGTTTTTCTATTCTTCCTACCAAAGTGAATAACCTTGCATTTCCCCACATTATACTCCACCTGCCACCTTATTGCCCACTCACTTAACCTGTCTATATCCCTTTAAAGGCTCTTTGCGTCCTCCTCACATCTTACTTTTCCACTTAGCTTTGTATTGTCAGCAAACATGGATACATTTCTCTACAGACGCCTGAAGGCCGAGGTCCAACAAAAAACTCGCGACCTAAAGAACAGATGGTGGGTGGAGAAAGCGCAGGAGATCCAGCAGCTAGCCGACAACCACGACGTGCGTGGATTCTTTAGCGCAGTCAAGACCACCTACGGCCCAAGCACCCAAGGTCCTACCCCACTGCGGGCCAAGAACGGAGACGTACTCATGAAGGACAGAGACAGTCAGTGCCTGCTAGAAGGAACACTTCGAAGATCTCCTTAACCGAGACTCTGACTTCGACGTGAGTGTCCTCAACTCCATCCTGCAGCATGCTACCCGCCACCACCTCAGCACAACCCCAGCCCGGCATGAGGTTGAAAAGGCCATCCGGCAACTGAAGAACAACAAGGCCTCAGGAGCAGATGGAATCCCCGCCGAGGCACTAAAGCATAGCGGAGAAGTACTACTGGCGCGAATACATGAACTCATTTCTCTTATTTGGAAGGAGGAGAGCATGCCAGGGGATCTCAGAGATGCCGTAATCGTGACGATCTTCAAGAAAGGTGACAAGTCCGATTGCGGTAATTACAGAGGAGTTTCCCTGCTGTCTGCCGCAGGGAAAGTCATCGCAAGAATCCTCCTCAATCACCTTCTCCCAGTGACTGAAGAGCTCCTCCCAGAGCCGCAATGCAGATTCCACCCACTAAGGGGCACAATGGACATGATCTTCACCGCGCATCAAATACAAGAGACATGCTGGGAACAGCACCAACTGCTGTACATGGCCTTCTTTGACCTCACAAAGGCCTTCGACACTGTCAACCATGAGGGATTATGGAGTGTCCTCCTCAAATTCGGCTGCCCTCAAAAGTTTGTCACCATCCTCCGCCTGCTTTACGACGACATGCAAGCCGTGATCCTGACCAACAGATCCACCACAGACCCAATTCACATACGGACCGGGGTCAAGGGAGGCTGTGTCATCGCACCAACGCTCTTCTCGATCTTCCTTGCTGCAAGGCTGCATCTTACCCTCAGTAAGCTCCCCGCTGGAGTGGAGCTAATGTACAGAACAAACGGGAAACTGTTCAACCTCCGTCGCCTCCAGTCCAGATCCAAGGTCGTCCCATCCTCTGTCATCGAATTACAGTATGCAGACGACGCTTGCGTCTGCGCACACTCGGAAGTCGAACTCCAAACCATTGTCAACACCTTCACCGAAGCATACGAGAGCATAGGCCTTGCACTAAACATCCGTAAGACAAAGGACCTCTACCAACCTGCCCCCACCACACAGTACTACCCCATGATTATCAAAATCCACGACGAGGCCTTGGACAACGTGGACCACTTTCCATACCTCGGGAGCCTACTGTCAACAAGGGCAGACGTCGATGACGAAGTCCAACACCGCCTTCAGTGTGCCTGTGCAGCCTTCGGTCGCCTGAGGAAGAGTGTTTGAAGACCAGGACCTCGAACCCGGCACCAAGCTCATGGTCCACAGAGCAGTAGTGATACCCACCCTCCTGTATGCTTCAGAGACATGGACCATGTACAGCAGGCACCTCAAAGCACTGGAGAGAGGTAACACCAACGCTGCCTCTGCAAGATCCTGCAAATCCATTGGCAGGATAGGCACACCAATGTCAGTGTTCTCGCTCAGGCCAACATCCCCAGCATCGAAGCTTTGACCACGCTCGATCAGCTCCGATGGACGGGTCACATCATCCGCATGTCCAATACGAGACTCCCAAAACAAGCGCTCTACTCGGAGCTCCGGCACGGCAAGAGAGCCCCAGGTGGGCAGAGGAAACGCTTCAAGGACACCCTCAAAGTCTTCTTGAAAAAGTGCAACATCCCCACCAACACCTGGAAATCCCTGACACAGACTGCACAAAGTGCAGGGAAGGCGCCGAACACCTCGAGTCTCTTCGCCGGGAGCAAGTGGAAGCCAAGTGCAAACAGTGGAAGGAGCGCACGTCAACCCAAGCACCCCACCCACCCGCCCCTTCAACCACTGTCTGCCCCACCTGTGACAGAGACTGTAGGTGCCGCATTGGACTCATCAGTCATCTGAGAACTCATTTTTAGCATGGAAGCAAATCATCCTCGGTTCTGAGGGACTGCCTAAGAGAGAGATTTCACTCGGTCCTTTCATCTAAGTCATTAATATAGATTGTAAATAGCTGAGGCCCACGTACTGATCCTGTGACACCCCACTAATTACAAGCTGCCAACCTGAAAATGACCCGTTTATTCCTACTCTCTGTTTTCTGTCTGTTAACCAATCCTCAATCCATGCTAGTATATTACCCCCAACCCCATGTCCCCTTATCTTGCTTAACAGCCTTTTATGTGGCACATTATCAAATGCCTTTTGGAAATACTTAGCTCAATTTCCTCCGGATCCGCTGCTGATTATGACATCACTTTGTGACTTTTCTCTGGGTTTGTTTCACTGTCACAGGGCTCCTTTTACACTGAGCCGGTTCCCGCTCTTTTACTCTGCGGGGCTCCTTTTACACTGAGCCGGTTCCCGCTCTTTTACTCTGCGGGGCTCCTTTTAAACTGAGCCGGTTCCCGCTCTTTTACTCTGCGGGGCTCCTTTTAAACTGAGCCGGTTCCCGCTCTTTTACTCTGCGGGGCTCCTTTTAAACTGAGCCGGTTCCCGCTCTTTTACTCTGCGGAGCTCCTTTTAAACTGAGCCGGTTCCCGCTCTTTTACTCTGGGGGCTCCTTTTAAACTGAGCCAGTTCCTGCTCTTTTACTCTGCGGAGCTCCTTTTAAACTGAGCCAGTTCCCACTCTTTTACTCTGCGGGGCTCCTTTTAAACTGAGCCAGTTCCTGCTCTTTTACTCTGCGGAGCTCATTTTAAACTGAGCCGGTTCCCGCTCTTTTACTCTGCGGGGCTCATTTTAAACTGAGCCGGTTCCCGCTCTTTTACTCTGTGGGGCTCATTTTAAACTGAGCCGGTTCCCGCTCTTTTACTCTGCGGGGCTCCTTTTAAACTGAGCCAGTTCCTGCTCTTTTACTCTGCGGGGCTCATTTTAAACTGAGCCGGTTCCCACTCTTTTACTCTGCGGGGCTCCTTTTAAACTGAGCCAGTTCCTGCTCTTTTACTCTGCGGGGCTCATTTTAAACTGAGCCGGTTCCCACTCTTTTACTCTGCGGGGCTCCTTTTAAACTGAGCCGGTTCCCGCTCTTTTACTCTGATAAATCTTATTTGTCCCACTCACAGACACAGTGCCTGTCACACCCACCGTACCAGACACACCCACACACTCACAACATGGGACTGTAACTGGATTGGAATGCGAGTCGCAGGAGAATATTAAACTTGGGCACCACAGAAATAATTACAATGTAAATGTAAGATCACGGCAACTCATTCCCTGGAGGGTGCAGGTATTCCCGGGATTCTGTAGCTATTGTGGGAAGCCGATTACTTCGGTGACAACTGATCCGCCCCGGAATAGACAAAACAGTGGATTGGTTTAAATCTGTTCAGAATTATTGGGGAAATGTTGCATTAATTTCAAAATTCTCATTTGTGACTCTGCACTTCCACTGAAATAAACTAAAATATAATCCCTCACCTTCAGAAATATCAGTGTGTCGTTTTGCTCCATCTGTCTTTGAGAACTTCTCCTGAACAAAATTTAAATTCTCTTGAATCACTCGAAGATTTTTCTCCATTGTTTCTCGGATCCTCTCCTCTTGTTCCCTGTGATCTCTGATTAAAGGTTGCTTTTTTTCAGTGAGAATCTGGTGCATTTTAGTGAACTCGGATGTGATGCGGGTCTGCAGACTGCTCGACTGTTCCTACCAAATGAAATATGAAAAATAATGGCCCGGAATTTGCGGTCGGCATGACAGCGAACTGGCAGCATTCGCCGTCATTCCGCCTTTGAAACTGACTGCAACTTCGAGATGTGTCGCATGCCTGAAGTTGCGGTCAGTCATTGACAACTCCCAAACAGGCTGCCCTGTGCCCCCCACTCCTCCACCGAGCCGGCAATCTGTCTAATCAGCCAAATCTCCGCAGTAAGTACACTGTTAAATTCTCCACTGAACGTTAGACCCAAAGGGATTAGGTGTAACTGGGGTTTTGACAGCGTTATTACTGCTAAACAAATGTTTAGGGCCTGGAAAACTAATTTTAATTTTGTGCAGTGTGAAATTTGTCCATTTTAATAAATATTAAAATTTTTAAGAAGTTTATCTTTATTTCAGGTTTGCCTTTTCACCATGTGAGAGCCCCAATCTTTCTTTTGCTCTCTCTAACTATTTTAAAAAGTTATAATTTTAAGAGCTTACTCACTGCCTTGTTCGCTGTCTGTGAGAATTCTGCCTTTTGATTAGCTGCTTAGACAGCCTGTTGTCACAGCAGTGCGAACAAGGGAATCCCCACTACCGTTCAATGAATTGAACTGAAGGTCAGAAAACACGAGGTTCTCAATTGTGAGATCCTTGTGCAAAGCATACTTCGGGGCCAACAGCGAACGCCTTCGCTTCACTGCTGACCACAAATTCTGGGCTTTTTCTGCAATAAAAGCAAAAAAATAAAATAAAATTTCAAAAATCAACACGGAGATTTACCCTAATTTGGGAAATCTGCTGTTTCTGCCGTCGCTCCGTTTCTTGAACCGCCGATTTCTTCTCTGAGAGAATCGAAGGAAGATTTCAGCTGATCCTGAGATTGGGAGAGAAAATCACAGAATAAAAGTGTTAGACCATGAAAATGTGATAAAATAATCAGATGATCAAATCTGTTCCCTTTTACCTTGTAGATTCCAACAGCTTCTTTAATGGGCATGAAGCGGTGCTCTCTGTGTCCCCGCGCATCTCCACAAATCACACAGATCAATTTCTTGTCAGTTTCACAAAACAGCTTCAGTTCTTCCTGATGTTCCTCACAGTGAAGTTTACTTTCCTTCTCTTTCGGATTCAGGTTTAATTCTCGAGCTAAAGCCCGATTAACCTTGAGGTTTATTTCCGGAAACTCCTCTCTACATTCCGGGCAGGAGTTTGTCTCCTTCTTTTCCCAACACTGTGATACAGGAGCGGCAGAAGTTGTGCCCACACTCCAGTATTACCGGATCGGTGAAGAAATCAAGACAAATGGGACAAATTTCCTCCTCGGTCCAAGCCATGTTCACCCTCAGCACTGCCTGATTCAAATCGCTTTGAGTTTGGATGTTACTGTGCTGCCGAACACCTTCAGTTCAGCGATTTCCCGATGAAGTTCGCTGCAATACTCAGGGAATTATTATTATAAACTAGTCTATGTCCCGGGGAAACAAAACCAAGAGCAGTCTAAAGGATAAGCAGGGTAAGAGGACGGAGTGATTATTTGCAACGCATTTTTGGTTCTCTCTGTGCATGTGCACTTGACCAGTTGCTCAGCCGCAGTATCCAAAGGTGCCGCAGCTTTCCTTGGCTCCGTGCAGAGCAGCTCAGGGCATCGGGGGCCAGGAGGGGGGAGAGGGCATCGAAGGGGGAAAGAGAGAGGATTGAAGGGGTTGGCGGGGGTGGGGGGGAAGAGGGGATCGAAGAGGGGAGAGGAGATCAAGGGGGGGGAGAGAGGATTGAAGGGGTAGAGGATCAAAGAGGGTTGAGGGGATCGACGGGGAAGAGGAGGGATCAAAGGGGGAGAGAGGATTGAAGAGAGTAGAGGGGATCGAAGGGGGAGAGAGAGGCTCGAAGGGGGAGAGAGAGGCTCGAAGGGGGAGAGAGAGGCTCGAAGGGGGAGAGAGAGGCTCGAAGGGGGAGAGAGAGGCTCGAAGGGGGAGAGAGAGGCTCGAAAGGGGGAGAGGGGATCGAAGCGGGAAAGAGAGGATCGAAGGGGGGAGAGGATCGAAGGGGGGGAGAGTGGATCGAAGGGGGAAAGAGAGGATCGAAGAGGGGAGAGGATCAAAGAGGGTTGAGGGGATCGAAGGGGAAGAGGAGGGATCGAAGGGGGGAGAGAGGATCGAAAGGGGGAGAGAGGATTGAAGAGAGTAGAGGGGATCGAAGCGGGAAAGAGAGGATCGAAGCGGGGAGAGGAGAGCAAGGGGGGGGGAAAGATGTAGGGGGTGGAGTGGTAGGGTCAGCCTCACCTCTGACTGAGTGAGCGGTTCGAATCGCTCCCACGCCCCTGGTTCTGGACCTTGGACTTATTTAGGGGTTGTGAAGAAAGATGCAGTAGACAACAGGTTTTGATGAAAGAATTTTGACTTTATTAAAAGTCAACACGGTGGCATAGTGGTTAGCACTGGTGCCTCACAGCGCCAGGGACCCGGGTTCGAATCCGGCCTCGGGTCACTGTCTGTGTGGAGTTTGCACATTCTCCCCGTGTCTGCGTGGGTTTCCTCCGGGTGCTCCGGTTTCCTCCCACAGTCCAAAAATGTGCGGGTTAGGTTGATTTGGCTATGATAAATTGACCCTTAGTGTTAGGGGGGGATTAAATATGTGAGGTTATGGGGATAGGATGGGATATGTTAGGGGGAATTAAATACGTGGGGTTACGGGGGTAGGGTGGGATATGTGTACTGTGGGGATTAAAGCAGGGACAGGGTACTAGATTTGAATGATCAGCCATGATCGTATTGAATGGTGGAGCAGGCTCGATGGACCGAATGGCCTGCTCCTAGATTCTATGTTTCTATGTTTCTATGTTAAAAAGGTAACAAACTTAAAACACACTTAAATACTTAAACACAGGTTGGGGAACACGCGGTACAGGCGAGGGAGAATTACAATATACAAAAACCCTTATCCCTCCCAATCGCACTTCACTAGCTAGGTTGGACTCTGGAGAACCAGGGATAATGCTCACCAAACGAATCCTTGACAGTTTAGAGTTAGGGTTTAGAGTCTTTTGAGTAAAAGGTTTCATAAGGCCCTTGTTGCCGCGAGGTGTCCGATGGTCACTGAGGCGGTCGCTCTGGTCTCTTCTTGCGTGTCGGCCTACTTCTGGAGTTGTTGGCTTTCTTTGTTGAACTGCTTTCTGTTTAAACTGTCTTCTTCCGAGCTGTGGAACTGCCTTCTTTCAGAACTGTGCAAACTGCCTTCTGCCTACTTGTTGAACTTGAACTGTTTTACTGGAGAACTAGAGAACTCCATTCTTACTGAACTGTCTTCTTTAACTGCCCAACTTGCTTCTCCTGAACTCTGTAATTCCAGCACTGACTTCTGCTGAAAAACAGGCTTTCAAATTGAACTCCAGAACTGCCTTCTGTTGAACTTGAACTATTGTTACTGCTTTCTTTTGTTGAACTGCTTGATGGGCCTTCAATTATACTAAATTGAAGTGGCCTTATCAAAACCAAATCAAATCCCGGTCATTGTAAGACCTCGTTAACAGTAACGACTTTACTAGCGTGTTAACTGGTTTTGTAAATGTGTGAAGTGGTTTCCGGATAGCTCCATCCTGTCAATCTGTTGTTTAATCGGAGTTTGAATTGTCCTCATGTTTTGGGTTTCTTGACTGGGTCTAGGACTTCGATCAAATATTTGCTTTATGCATGTCTTTAATGGGTTCGGTAATCGGTTTGATGGGACCTGTTGGTTTGGGTGGGACTGTCTCCTCCTCGGGTCTATTGTCAAAATGTTAATGCATGCTGGGGCTTTGAGTGAGGTCATTTCGGTTACCCAGACATTGCAATTAACTGCAATACCCAAACTGCTTTTGCAGAGGTCGAGCCCAACTTCCTTCACAGCCTTCTTCTCCCTTTACAGGCCCAGACATGTTTTCAAAATGCCAAAACTTGGGTTTTGGTCTTAAATTCCTTATGTTAGGCCCAAATGCATTTTTATCACTCTGAGGTATTTCCAAAGTTGTTTTTCCTTAGGTTTTGGGATCTGCAAATTTTGGAAACCTTACAAAGAGGATCGAAGGGGGAGAGGATCAAAGAGGGTTGAGGGGATCGAAGGGGAAGAGGAAGGATCAAAGGGGGGAGAGGATTGAAAGGAGGAGAGAGGATCGAAGGGGAGAGAGGATCGAAGGGGAGAGGGGGTTCGAAGGGGAGAGGGGGTTCGAAGGGGGAAAGAGAGAGGCTCGAAGGGGGAAGAGAGAGGATCGAAGGGGGGAGAGAGAGGATCGAAGGGGGGAGAGAGAGGATCGAAGGGGGGAGAGAGAGGATCGAAGGGGAGAGAGAGGATCGAAGGGGGGAGAGAGAGGATCGAAGGGGGGAGAGAGAGGATCGCAGGGGGGAGAGAGAGGATCGAAGAGGGGAGAGGAGATCAAGGGGGGTAGAGAGGATCGAAGGGGGAGAGGGGATCGAAGGGGGGAGAGGATCAAAGGGGGGAGAGGATCGGAAGGGGGAGAGAAGATTGAAGAGAGTAGAGGACATCGAAGGGGAAGAGAGAGGATTGAAGGGGGAGAGGGGGATCGAAGGGGGGAGAGAGAGGATCGAAGGGGGGAGAGAGAGGATCGAAGGGGGGAGAGAGAGGATCGAAGGGGGAAAGAGAGGATCGAAGGGGGAGAGGGGATCGAAGAGGGGAGAGGAGATCAAGGGGGTAGAGAGGACTTAAGGGGTAGAGAGGATCGAAGGGGGAGAGGGGATCGAAGGGGTGAGGGGATCAAAGGGGAAGAGGGAGGATCGAAGGGGGGGGAGCGGATCGAAGGGGGGAGAGGATCAAAGGGGGGAGAGGATCGGAAGGCGGAGAGAAGATTGAAGAGAGTAGAGGAGATCGAAGGGGAAGAGAGAGGATTGAAGGGGGAGAGGGGGATCGAAGCGGGTGAGAGAGGATCAAAGGGGAGAGAGGGAGAATCGGGAAGGGGATCAAAGGGGGAGATAAGATTGAAGTTGGGGAGAGAAATCGGGGGGGGGGGGGGAAGAAAAAGGATCTGTTGGACTTGGATCACATTCTTCCAACACCACACCCACCCCCTTTACACCCATACCACGTTCTCCCTCTCCTGCCCAGACCTGGTTGATTTCTCAGAAAGCCGTGGCGCGTGTGCGGTAAGTGATATCATTGGACTGGACGAAATCCGGAAGTCATGACACTGTCACTATTCACTTCACACCCAATAAACCTGTTAACAATCTGTGACCCACCAACAATGCCCCATCTATGGGGGGGGGGGGGCGGGATGTCAGGAATTTGTTGTGGGGGGGCGGTGAGTCAGGAACTTGTTGCGTGGCAGAGAAGGTCAGGAACTTGGGGGGGGCGTGGATGAAGATCAGGAACTTGGGCAGGGGGAGGTAAGGAACTCGGGGGTGGGGTGGTGGGGGGAGAATGTCCTAACCCACGAGGGTGAGCCCTGTCTGTTCTCTGAAAGCAGTACTGAGACTCTGTCTGAAGCCTGGCAGTCAGAATGAATGGATCAAATGACACATTGCAAAGTACTTGATTACTCAGGCAGGCAGGATCCATTAGACATTCCAGACAAACTGTTGGGTGTGTCTGGTCCTCAAAGGGGACCAATCAGAATATCGGTGTTGCAAATACACAATGCCTAATTGAACCCAGGCGGGGAGAGTGAAGGTCTATGGGGGTTGGCAGTGTGGGGTGGGTGGAGAGAGGAGGTGCACATGGGTGGGGATCGAGAGTAGTCCTATAAGTGACAGGCATCCTGATGCTCTCCTTCATATACTTCTGCCTCAAAACAGCGATGATCACCTCACCAAGAATGGATGGCAAAGTTGTGCTTAACTTTGTGGGACACACAAGCTGAAATATACTGCACAGCCCCTCCTGACCTGTCACAGCAAATGTGCCCTTTTTGATGATCCTCCCAGTGGCCACTTTGGTAAAGGCATGTGTCTCTGTAGCTCTCCCCAGTACCATTCATGCAACTTGTAGTGGGGCTATTATTCGTATCACCCACAAGCTGTCCGTTGACATAATTTTCTTCCTTTCAGAGTGCCGGGTGAATGTACCCTGGCAACTTTCAATTAATTCCACATCGACATGCAGGGTCCTTTGCTTGTTGTCACACACAATCTGATCATCCAGCGAATGGAAACCCTTTCTGTTGAGGGGGGTTAAATGTACAGGTTTACCCAGCACTGTGGGCACCATCTGTGTACCTGGGTAAGCCAGTAACCCCATAAAACAGGATGGCTATCTAGCTTTTGTCTTGCTGTGAAGCCAACATGAATTCATCTGGCTTTTAAAATGCGTGTGTGATACAACTCTGATCTAATGTCTTCCTCTTTCCTTTTCAAACTCTTGTTACCATAACCAACACTGACATAACACCACAGGGAGCTTACAACAGGCTCTTTATTGATATATAGGGTGATTACAATTACAAAAGTCAGTTAATAGCTTTCACAGTTACTTTTAGTAGAATTTTTTTTTACAATATTGATATCAATTCTGATGAAACTCACTGACATGCAAAAAGGAGACAAAATGAACTGACACACTCAGTAAATGGGAGAGAACAAAGTGTGATCCAATAGTGGGAGCAGGGTTTGAAATTCTTACCATTTAACTGTCTAGAGAGAGCAAAGCAAATAAAAATATCATAGCGCTGGCCTTTCAAACACCCAGTTTCCTGGTAATATTTTCATTACAAACTCCTAGTTGAATCAGGAATTGTAGTTTGTAAAGCTGCCACAGAACACCACTTTGTAAAAACCCAGCAGAAATATTGCATGCACGGTGAGATAATTGCAGAAACTTGCCCACAGGAGCTGGGTGGGAGAAGCATTGTGTGCAATTGGGCTGTTCTACTGCACTTAGTAACAGCCCGAGGCTGAGGACTGGAGCATGTCTCCCATCCACCATCTCAGTCAGCGACTGGGATTGACACAAGTGGAGATACAAGATGCTCACTTTTCACAATCTTAATACAAGGTGCAGGTGGTGCAACATCAGGACAAACCAGCAAGATACCTGTGGATGTACTGGAATAAAGTTCACGGGCACTGTTGTTGGCCACACATTGAGATCCAGATCTTACTCAGGGCAACAGGGGCAGGTAAAGACATAGTTTCCTCATGAAAAAAATAAGTTGGAAACCACAATATTTCTCAATGCATTGAGGACTGTAAAAGAGATTTCACTCCAGCTTATAGGGCAGCACAGCTCAGACTGGGAGATCACCATGTGTGGAGTGCAGTGAGCACCGTGGCACAGTGAGCTGAGCACCAGCACAGCCAATCGCCTTTTTATAATGTGGCTTTCTCTGTAGAAGCCCCTCAAACCTCTATTTCCTCGCTTCTTCTCCTGAAGGCACGAACTCCAGTCTCGGGAACAGCAGAGCTGAGCTCAGTTGTGTCCTCACCTGATGGCCACGTCCAGCGGGAGGAGTCACTGGAGAGCACCCAGGCTGGGCTCTTTTCTCTAGATAAGAGAAGACTGAGGGGAGACCTGATAGAGGTCTTTACAATGATGAAGTGTAGGGTAGACGTACAGGAGATGTTTCCACTTGCGGGTGAGACCAGAACGAGGGGCCATAAATATAAGATCAGTACCTATAAATCCAACAGGGAAATCAGGAGAAACTTCATTACCCAGGGCGTGGTGAGATGTGAAACTCGCTGCCACAGGGAGTAGTTGAGGCGAATAGCATAGATGCATTTAAGGGGGAAGCTGGATAAACACATGAGAGAGAAAGGAATAGAAGGATATGGTGATGGGGTAAGATGAAGAAGGTGAGAGGAGGCTCGTGTGGAGCATAAACACCGGCATAGACCTGTTGGGCCGAATGGCCTGTTTCTGTGCTGTAAATAATATGTAATACTCTGTAATAGAAATCCATCACCCAGGCTGCCCTCTGACAACCGGAGTATCCCCACCACTGTTCAGTCTGAGACCAGTTAACTCAGTACAGGCGGGGACCCTCCCTGCTCTGCACGGCTCAGTACCACACCAGGCTGTACATTTACCCACTGAGCCATCAGGGCCACACACGAGGAACGCTAACACCTAAACTGTAATCAAATAGAAGGAACTGATCCAATCAGCACAGAGAGACGCCATAATCATCTCCTAAGAACATAAACAGGAGCAGGAGTAGGCCAATCGGCCCCTCGAGCCTGCTCTGCCATTCAATAAGATTATGGCTGATCCAATCTTGGCCTCAACACCACCTTCCCGCTCTCTCCCCATACCCCTTGACTACCTTGTAGATCAAATGTCTGTCAATCTCCGCCTTGAAATTATTCAATGACTCCGCCTCCACAGCTCTCTGGGGTAGAGAATGCCAAAGATTCACGACCCTCAGAGAAGAAATTCCTCCTCATCTCTGTCTTAAATGGGCGACCCCTTATTCTGAAACTATGCCCCCTAGTTCTAAATACCCCCACTAGGGGAAACATCCTCTCAGCATCCACACTGTCAATCCCCCTCAGAATCTTATATGTTTCAATAAGATCACCTCTCATTCTTCTAAACTCCAATGAGTATAGGCCCAACTTGCTCAACCTTTCGTCATACGTCAACCCCTTCATCCCAGGAATCAACCTAGTGAACCTTCTCTGCACTGCCTCCAATGCAAGTATATCCTTCCTTAAATATGGAGACCAAAACTGTACGCAGTACTCCAGGTGCAGTCTCACCAGCACCCTGTATAGTTGCATCAAAACCTCCCTACTTTTATACTCCATACCCCTTGCAATAAAGGCCAACATTCCATTAGCCTTCCTAATTACTTGCTGTACCTACATGCTAACTTTTTGTGTTTCATGTACGAGGACCCCCAGATCCCTTTGTACCGCAGTATTTTGCAGTCTCACTCCATTTAAATAATAATTTGCTTTTTCATTCTTCCTTCCAAAGTGGATAACCTCACATTTTCCCACATTATACTCCATCTGCCAAATTTTTGCCCACTCACTTAACCTATCTATATCCCTTTGCAGACTCTTTGTGTCCTCCTCACAATTTGCTAACCCACCTATCTTTGTATCATCAGCAAATTTGGCTACAGTACACTTGGTCCCTTCATCCAAGTCATTAATATAGATTGTAAATAGTTGAGGCCCCAGCACTGATCCCTGTGGCACCCCACTAGTTACTGATTGTCAACCGGAAAATGACCCATTTATCCCGACTCCCTGTTTTGTGTCAGTTAGCCAATTCCCTATCCATGTCGATATATTACCCCCAACCCCGTGCGCTCTTATCTTGTGCAGTAACCTTTTATGTGGCACCTTATCAAATGCCTTCTGGAAATCCAAATGCACTACATCTACTGGTTCCCCTTTATCCACCCTGTTTGTTACATCCTCAAAGAACTCTAGCAAATTTGTCAAACACGATTTCCCTTTCATAAAACCATGTTGACTCTGTTTGATTGTCTTATGATTTTCTAAATGTCCTGCTATTACCTCCTTAATAATGGATTCCAGCATTTTCCCAATGACAGATGTTAGGCTTATAGTTTCCTGCTTTCTGTCTCCCTCCTTTCTTGAATAGTGGCGTTAAGTTTGAGGTTTTCCAATCCGCTGGGACCTCTCCAGAATCCAGGGAATTTTGGTAGATTACAACCAACGCATCCACTATCTCTGCAGCCACTTCTCTTTTGAGAAATTAACAAAGATGGAATCTGGACCATCTGCTCTGATGGAGGGGACCCCAATAGATAGTGGAAATGGGTGGATAATCCAGGCCCCCATACTTACTCTGACTCTGAGTTTTTTGCCCTTTGGTTTATTTTGATTCCATAATCAGGTCTCCAGCGATGCACACAAGACCACATATTTCCATTTTAAATGCAATATGCATTTTCGTGAAATAAAGTGTTGGCAACCTGACTCTCTAGGCTCAGACATGAAACTCGTATTCCCCCTGGTGTCCTGAATTGACCTCAATACAGGAATAGTAAATTCAATCAGATACTGGCCTGATTATCCTGCTGGGCCAGTAACCCGGAGTCTGTGGGAAATCAGTTAACAACACTCAGTTGTATTTACTCACTTTATGCAAACCCAGCCTGACTCCCACTAACTTTCTTGTAGATAACCGAGATCCCGCTGTAAATTTTAACACCATGCACCGAAAAACTCACCAAACGGAGCTTGAGCGACGGCTGGAGTCACTGCGGTGCATCCGCGAGGCTGAGAGTTACGTGGATAGCACGTTTCTAGAGGTGGTCACCCCGCAGCTTAAGTGTATGCAGGCAGAGAGTGAATGGGTGACCACCAGACAGAAGAGGAGGACCAGGCAGGTAGTGCAGGAGTCCCCGGCGTGCATCGCGCTCTCCAACCAGTATTCTGTTCTGAGTACTGGTGAGGGCACTGGTTTCTCTGGGGAGTGCAGCCAGAGTCAAGTCCACGGCACCACGGGTGGCTCAGCTACACAGGGGGGGAGGAAAAAGAGTGGAAGAGCAATAGTGGTAGGGGAGTCGATAGTTAGGGGGGCAGACAGGAGTTTTTGTGACCATAGATGTGACTCCAGGATGGTATGTTGCCTCCCTGGTGCCTGGGTCAAGGATGTCACTGAGCGGCTGCAGGACACTCTGAGGGGGGAGGGTGAACAGCCAGAGGTCGTTGTCCATATCAGTACCAACGACATAGGCAGAAAGAGGGATGAGGTCCTGCAGGCAGAGTTCAGGGAGCTAGGAAAGAGATTAAAAAGCAGGACCTCAAAAGGTAGTAATCTCCCTGTGCCACGTGCTAGTGAGTACAGGAATAGGAGGATAGAACAGATGAATGCGTGGCTGGAGAGATGGTGCAGGAGGGAGGGATTTAGATTCCTGAGGCATTGGGACCGTTTCTGGGGAAGGTGGGACTTGTACAAGCCGGACGGGTTACACCTCAAGAGCCGGGACCAATATTCTCGCGGGGAGGTTTGTTAGTGCTGTTGGGGAGGGTTTAAACTAACTTGGCAGGGGGATGGGCACCAGCATATAGGAGTAGAAAAGAGGAATAAGGTGCATAAAGGAGTGAGTGTGTTGGATAGTACTAGAGAAGATAGTACTAGAGGCGGTAGTAGTATCATATTAGATAGGAGCAGACTAAGAAAGACTACGAGAAATTCAAAAATGGGTTCAGAATGCATGTACGTAAACGCACAAAGTGTGGTGAATAAAGTTGGTGAGCTACAAGCACAATTAGTTGTGTGGCAATATGATGTGGCAATAACGGAAACGTGGCTTAAAAACGGTGAGGACTGGGCACTTAATATTCATGGGTACAAGGTGTTCAGAAAAGATAGGGAAGGAAAAAAGGGAGGTGGGGTGGCAGTGCTGATTAAGGAAGACATTGTAGTGTTGGAAAGGTAGGATGTTCTTGAGGACAGAATCCATTTGGTTAGAGTTGAGGAGCAAAAAGGGTATGATCACGCTATTGGGGGTATTCTGTAGGCCTCCAAATAGTGAGAGGGAGGTAGACGAGCAAATCTGCAGGGAAATCACAGAGATATGCAAGAGCTATAGAGTGGTGATATTGGGGGACTTTAATTACCCAAATATCGATTGGGGTAATGCTAGGGTAAAGGAAAAGGATGGGGAGGAATTTCTGCAATGTGTTCAGGAAAATTTCCTTGACCAGTATGTTCTTGGCCCAACTAGGAAGGAGGCATTGCTAGATCTGGTGCTGGGGAATGAGGTGGGCCAGGTCGACCAAATGTCTGTGGGAGAACACTTGGGTACGAGTCATCATCGTATCATAAGATTTAGATTAGCAATGGAGAGGAGCAAGGAACAATCTAGAGTGGAACTTCTAAACTGGAATAGGGCTAACTTCAATGGGACGCAAAAGGATCTAGTCAGGGTAAAATGGAACCAAAGACTGACAGGAAAAACTGTAACGGAACAATGGGTGATCTTTAAGGAGGAGATGTTCCAAGTATAGGCTAGGTACATTCCAACAAGAGGGAAGGGTAAGGGAACCAAAGCAAGGGCTCCTTGGGTGACGAGGGAGATAGAGAACATGATGAAACAAAAAAAGAGGGTGTATGATGCATGTCAGGTGAATTCTTCAAGAGAGAATCAGACCAAATACAATAAGTTGAGAGGGGATGTGAAGATGAAAATAAGATCCGCAAAGTGAGAATATGAGAGTAGAATGGTGGTTAACATAAAAGGGAAACCAAAAGTGGGTAGTAAGAGGCGGGATGGGGCCTATTAGAGACAAAGAAGGTGATATATGCTTGGAGGTGCAGGGCAAGGCTAGAATATTCAATGAGTACTTAGTATCGGTGTTTACTAAGGAGGTGGATGTTGACAAAATATCGGTGGAAGTAAAATATGTAGAAGCAATGGAAGGGTGAAAATTGATAAGACAGGATGTACTAGAAAGGCTGGGAATGCTTAGAGTGGACAAGTTGCCTGGTCCAGATGGCTTGCATCCCAGGTTGCTCAGGGAATTGGGGGAAGAGTTAGCAGAAGGGCGTGCCATAATTTTCCAATCTTCCCCAGATGCGGGGGAGGTGCCTGAGGATTGGAAAGTGGCAAATGTGACACCATTGTTCAAGAAAGGGTGTAAGGACGATCCTAGTAACTGCAGGCCAGTCAGTTTAACATCAGTGGTGGGTAAAGTTTTAGAAACAATAATTAAGAAAAAAATTAATGGGCATTTGGAGAGGTTTAAGCTAATTAAGGAGAGCCAACACGGGTTTGTAAAAGGCAGATTGTGTTTGACTAATCTAATTGAATTTTTTTGATGAAGTAACAGAGAGGATTGATGAAGGGAATGCAATGGATGTTGTCTACGTGGAATTTAGGAAGGCATTCGACAAAGTACCACATAAAAGGCTGGTTAACAAAATTGAGGCTCATGGAATAGGTGGGTCAGTGACAGCTTGGATAAGGAATTGGCTTAAGGACAGAGAACAGCGAGTTGTGGTAAATGGCTGTTTTTCAGACTGGAGGATGGCAGACAGTGGTGTTCCCCAAGGGTCAGTGCTGGGTCCACTGCTTTTTTTGATATATATAAATGACCTGGATATTGGAATACAGCGTAGAATTTCTAAATTTGGGGGTGTGGCAAACAGTGATGATGGTATCAATCGACTGCAGCAGTACATAGAAAGGCTAGCAGAATGGACAGACAAGTGGCAGATGGAATTTAATACAGAGAAGTGTGAGGTGATGCATTTTGGCAGAAGGAACAGGGAGAGGAAATATACACTTAATGGCACAGTTTTAAAGAGTGTGCAGGGACAGAGGGACCTAGGAGATAATGTGCATAGGTCCCTGAAGGTGGCAGGACATATTGAGAGAGTGGTTAACAAAGTATATGGGATCTTGGGCTTCATAAATAGAGGTATTGAGTACAAAAGTAGAGAAGTTATGCTGAACCTTTATAAAGCGCTGGTTAGGCCACAACTGCAGTATTGCGTCCAGTTCTGGTCACCACACTTTAGGAAGGATGTGAAGGCCCTTGAGAGGGTGCAGAGGAGATTTACCAGAATGGTTCCAGGGATGGGGGATCTTAGCTACAAGGACAGGTTGGAGAAGCTGGATTTGTTTTCATTAGAGCAAAGGAGGTTGAGGGGTGATTTGATAGAGGTGTACAAGATTATGACATGATTGTATATGATTATTATCCGGGTTTGGAAAGGCTTGACAGGTAAAGGCTGTTCCCACTAGTTGATGGTACAAGGACTAGGGGACACAGTTTAAGGTTTTGGGAAAAGAGATACAGGGGGGATGTGAGGAAAAACCTTTTTATGCAGCAAGTGGTGATAACCTGGAATTCACTGCTGACGGAAGTGGTGGAAGTGGAGACACTCAATGTTTTCAAGGGGAGACTGGATAGGCGCTTGAAGGAAATAAACTTGCAGGGCTATGGGGATAGAGTGGGGGAATGGATTGCTCTGCAGAGAGCCGGCACGGACTCGATGGGCCGAATGGCTTCCTTCTGTGCCGTTATGACTCTATGATGTACCATGTCAACTTTGTAATTAAGTGCATGTTCCATTGCCCAACTCCTCCAGATCCAGCAATTAATTGCAGAAGAAATGTTGGCCAGGACATGGGAAATGTTGTGCAGTGGGTGAGGAGGCCGCTAAATGTTCTTGTTGCCCATAGCTGAAGAATTCTTAATGCAGCTCTGCATTTAATTGTATCTTATAGAAAACATCATTTCATGGGTTCCTTTGACTGAACGGGATTGAAATTGCACATGGCGGGGGAGGCAAAACAGACAAAATTGCATTCACTGCCCGTTATACCACACGCCTGATATTCAATTCTATTGAAGTCAAGGGAACGGACTATGGGGCGGAACGTGTAACGGGCATGCGATGCGATACCGCCTGTTTTGCCTTCCCGCCCCATGTCCAATTTCACTCCCTATATGTTAAAGTGCAGACTTCAAGTTCTTTAATGCCAGAAACCTTTTACTGAACTGGGACAGATTTTTAGCCATTCATTTTTTGAAGTGCGCAAGAATGGATAAAGTTTCTCTGTGAATGTGTTCCCAGGGAAAGTGTGGAGATGACACTTTGTTTCTGCATTGTAAAATGAAACTGACGTGGACTCATAACTGAGGTAAACACCAATCCTCCTGGGGATGTCACCGAGAGACATATCGGATGGATTGGAGGAGTTTAGCATAAACTGGTTTCCAAGCCACCCAATGGCCCAGAATCCATTCTCAGGTTTCAGTTCGATCTGTCCCTTCCTGTCGACAGACTCTGCAACTATTCCCAGACTCCACTCATGATTCTCCGCCACTTCCACCTCCCAGTAGTGTCTCCCCGATGTGAATCCCTCCGATCCCAGCACACAGGGAAAGGCAGTAAACCTCTTCTCGGAGTCAGGGAGATTCCTACTTGTCCCGGTCCATCTCACACTCTTCAGATCCTCAGACACCTCGAGTTCCAGATGGGCTGTTTCCTTATCCAAGGTCACAGCGGCTGGGAGGGAAAGGGCAGAATTAGAGAGAGATTCACTCGCGATTAGAGAGAGAGATTGATTTAGGATTTATACATTAAATAAATCCATCAACCACATCAAGAGCTGCAGGATGCCTGTTTTGATCTCAGCTTTCCATTTAATTCATTTTCTCTGATTGGCCGGAGATTGTCGGTCCCAATCCCAGGGATTGGCCAATTTTGGTGCTTTCACCAAATGCGGTGTTTCTAACAGATTTCCAGTTTCTGAAGACAAAAAAGGGATCGCCCCGAGGTGGGAAAATGAGAAGCTGACATAGAAACATAGAAACATAGAATCTAGGAGCAGGAGTAGGCCATTCGGCCCGTCGAGCCTGCTCCGCCATTCAATACGATCATGGCTGATCATCCAAATCCAGTACCCTGTCCCTGCTTTAATCCCCACAGTACACATATCCCACCCTACCCCCGTAACCCCACGTATTTAATTCCCCCTAACATATCCTATCCTATCCCCATAACCCCACATATTTAATCCCCCCTAACACTAAGGGTCAATTTATCATAGCCAAATCAACCTAACCCACACATTTTTGGATGTGAACACTGCCTGTCCAACAAGGCAGGTAATATTCCACCTAGTGTCACAGGGGGAGGGTGGTTGAAGTGTCACTCCACCCAGTGTCACAGGGGGAAGGTTGGTTGAAGTGTCACCACCCAGTGTCACAGGGGGAAGGGTGGTTGAAGTGTCACTCCACCGAGAGTCACAGGGGGGAAGGGTGGTTGAAGTGTCACTCCACCGAGAGTCACAGGGGGAAGGGTGGTTGAAGTGTCACTCCACCGAGAGTCACAGGGGGAAGGGTGGTTGAAGTGTCACTCCACCGAGAGTCACAGGGGGAAGGGTGGTTGAAGTGTCACTCCACCGAGAGTCACAGGGGGAAGGGTGGTTGAAGTGTCACTCCACCCAGAGTCACAGGGGGGAGGGTGGTTGAAGTGTCACTCCACCCAGAGTCACAGGGGAAGGGTGGTTGAAGTGTCACTCCACCCAGAGTCACAGGGGGAAGAGTGGTTGAAGTGTCACTCCACCCAGAGTCACAGGGGAAGGGTGCTTGAAGTGTCACTCCACCCAGTGTCACAGGGAGAAGGGTGGTTGAAGTGTCACTCCACCCAGTGTCACAGGGAGAAGGGTGGTTGAAGTGTCACTCCACCCAGTGTCACAGGGGGAAGGGTGGTTGAAGTGTCACTCCACCCAGTGTCACAGAGGGAGGGTGGTTGAAGTGTCACTCCACCGAGAGTCACAGGGGGAAGGGTGGTTGAAGTGTCACTCCACCGAGTGTGACGGGGAAGGGTGGTTGAAGTGTCACTCCACCCAGAGTCACAGGGGGAAGAGTGGTTGAAGTGTCACTCCACCCAGAGTCACAGGGGGAAGAGTGGTTGAAGTGTCACTCCACCCAGAGTCACAGGGGGAAGAGTGGTTGAAGTGTCACTCCACCCAGAGTCACAGGGGGAAGGGTGGTTGAAGTGTCACTCCACCCAGTGTCACAGGGGAAGGGTGGTTGAAGTGTCACTCCACCCAGAATCACAGGGAGAAGGTTGGTTGAAGTGTCACTCCACCCAGAGTCACAGGGGGGAGGGTGGTTGAAGTGTCACTCCACCCAGAGTCACAGGGGAAGGGTGGTTGAAGTGTCACTCCACCCAGAGTCACAGGGGGAAGAGTGGTTGAAGTGTCACTCCACCCAGAGTCACAGGGGAAGGGTGGTTGAAGTGTCACTCCACCCAGTGTCACAGAGGGAGGGTGGTTGAAGTGTCACTCCACCCAGAGTCACAGGGGGAAGGTTGGTTGAAGTGTCACTCCACCCAGTGTCACAGGGGGAAGGGTGGTTGAAGTGTCACTCTACCCAGAGTCACAGGGGAAGGGTGGTTGAAGTGTCACTCCACCCAGAGTCACAGGGGGAAGGGTGGTTGAAGTGTCACTCCACCCAGTGTCACAGGGGGAAGGGTGGTTGAAGTGTCACTCCACCCAGTGTCACAGGGGAAGGGTGGTTGAAGTGTCACTCTACCCAGAGTCACAGGGGAAGGGTGGTTGAAGTGTCACTCCACCCAGAGTCACAGGGGGAAGAGTGGTTGAAGTGTCACTCCACCCAGAGTCACAGGGGAAGGGTGGTTGAAGTGTCACTCCACCCAGTGTCACAGAGGGAGGGTGGTTGAAGTGTCACTCCACCCAGAGTCACAGGGGGAAGGTTGGTTGAAGTGTCACTCCACCCAGTGTCACAGGGGGAAGGGTGGTTGAAGTGTCACTCTACCCAGAGTCACAGGGGAAGGGTGGTTGAAGTGTCACTCCACCCAGAGTCACAGGGGGAAGGGTGGTTGAAGTGTCACTCCACCCAGTGTCACAGGGGGAAGGGTGGTTGAAGTGTCACTCCACCCAGTGTCACAGGGGAAGGGTGGTTGAAGTGTCACTCTACCCAGAGTCACAGGGGAAGGGTGGTTGAAGTGTCACTCCACCCAGAGTCACAGGGGGAAGGGTGGTAGAAGTGTCACTATTTTAGCATTTCCATTGGTTTAACCGGTAACCTATTGTGAGATTACAAAAATAAAATTATCAAAGGAGGAGATTGGAGGCTCAATTTACACTTGACTACCATTCAGTGGTTTGCGTGTTTTCAACAGCAGATTTTATGAAAGACACCATGAAAACATAAGAACATAAGAAATAAGAGCAGGAGTAGGCCATACGGCCCCTTGAGCCTGCTCCGCCATTCAATAAGATCATGCTGATCATCGACCTCAACTCCACTTTCCCGCCCGATCCCCATATCCCTTGATTCCCCTAGAGTCCAAAAATCTATCTGTCTCAGCCTTGAATATACTCAAAGACTCAGCATTCACAGCCCTCTGGGGCAGAGAATTCTAAAGATTCACAACCCTCAGTGAAGAAATTCCTCCTCATCTCAGTCTTAAATGGCCTACCCCTTATCCTGAGACTATGCCCCCTAGTTCTAGACACTCCAGCCAGGGGAAACAACCTCTTAGCATCTAAACATACATACATACGAACGTACAAATTAGGAGCAGGAGTAGGCCACTCGGCCCCTCGAGCCTGCTCCGCCATTCAATAAGATCATGGCTGATCTGATTGCTCCACATTCCCGCCTACCCCCGATAACCTTTCACCCCCTTATCTACCCTGTCAATCCCCTTCAGAATCTTGTATGTTTCAATGAGATAACCTCTCATTCTTCTAAACTCCAGAGAGTATAAGATTAATGTTCCCCAAGATTATTGCATTACCTTTGTTGCAAGCTCCTACTATTCCTTGATTGATATTTTGTCCAACGCTATAGCTACTGTTAGGAGGCCTATATATTACTCCTACCAGTGTTTTCTGCCCCTTGTTATTCCTTATCTCCACCCATACTGATTCTACTTGCTGATCTTCCGAGCTGAGATCCTTTCTCTCTACTGTCCTTATGTCATCCTTTATTATCAGGGCTACTCCCCCTCTTTTTCCATTCTGCCTGTCTTTTCGAAACGTCAAGTACTCTGGAACACTTAGTTCCCAACCTTGGCCACCTTGCGACTCTGTAATGGTTATTAGATCAAACCCATTTATCTCTATTTGTGTCAATAGTTCGTCTATCTTGTTACGAATGCTTTGTGCATTCAGATAAAGAGCCTTTAATTTACATTTGTTACCATTATTCCCTGCTTTGACCTTATTCTCTGCTGCATTGCTACCGTTAAATTCTCTGTCCCTTCCTGTCACACTCTGCTTATTTTTACCCAAATTTTACACTGCTCTATTGCCTTGTATTTCTCTTTAGATTTCTAAATTTCCCCTCACCTGATCCCTCCACCCCCTTTTTTAGTTTAAAGCCCCATCTACAGCCCTAGTTATTCGATTCGCAAAGACGCTGGTCCCAGCCCTGTTTAAGTGGAGCCCGTCCCGACGGAACAGCTCCCTCTGGGTGGATGTGCAGTCGGCCAATGTCAGAAGGTTGAAGAAATTTGCATTTGTGGTCCTTACTAACCTGCATTGGCTCCCGGTTGACAACGCCTCGATTTTAAAATTCTCAACCTAGTGTTCAAATCCCTCCATACAGCCCTCCCTCGCCCCTCCCTATCTATGTAACCTCCTCCAGTCCTGCATTCCCCCAATTCTGTCCTCTTGCGCATCCCTGATTTCCACTGCCCCGCCATTGGTGACCGCAGTGCCTTCAGCTGCTTGTGCCCCAAGCTCTGGTACCCTCCCAAAAACTCTCCATCTCTCTCCTCCTTTATGATGCTCCTTAAAACCGAGCTCTGTAGTGTAGTGGTTATCACACGTGCTTAACATGCAGAAGGTCCCTGGTTCAAAACCACGCAGAAATATTTGTGTTGTATGAAAGGAGAGAAGGTTAGCACTCCTCTTGATCAGGATGGAAGGAGCGCAAGTGGCCTTACAACACACAAATGGTTAAGGCATTGTCATCTACTTAGTGGCATCTAACCATGTTTGTCGGGCCTGTTCATTTAGAAGCTAAGCAGAGTCAGGCCTGGTTAGTTACTTGGATGGGAGACTGCCTGGGAATACCAGGTGCAGTAGACTTGTAAAAAAATAAAACCAAGCTATTGGTCACCTGTCCTAATATCTCTTTATGTGGCTCGGTGTCAATTCTTCGCTGATAGCACTCCTGTGTCTTTGGACATT
Source organism: Squalus acanthias (assembly GCA_030390025.1). Lineage (NCBI taxonomy): Eukaryota > Metazoa > Chordata > Chondrichthyes > Squaliformes > Squalidae > Squalus > Squalus acanthias. Next base: position 6,711,494 of record CM059449.1, read on the forward strand.
TTGCTATGTTAAAGGTGCTATATAAATGCATGTTTTTGTTTAGTACTGTAGTTCTGTACTTACCATAATCTATTTCCAGGTCGCCATAACCTGCAGGTAAAAAACAAAATTTTTCATACTTTGCAGTTCTCATTGACCACCAAATAAATGTTGTCAATTGTACCTTTTGCAAATTAGGAATGAATAGAGTTCTCCCCTCACCAGTCTGCACTGTCACGGCTACACTGAAATCTAATGGAGCCTGTGAGATCTTCTGTCCACTAATTTAAGGACAGGTTCCCCTGTGGGCATACACTCCTCTCCGTCCAATTATCCTGTATTCACTGTGTCCAGGCAAACCAATGACCCCAGGTACAGGAACATAAAAAGCTGCCCCTCCATGTCCTCCTGAAGTTATTTACAGTCCTCTTCACAGTTAACCATGCTTCCAAATTTTGCTTCTTCTGCAAATTCTGAGAATTGTGCAATGGTCCCAACATTGACCCCTAGAGCCATCGCTCTTTACATCCCTCTATTCCGAAAACATCTATTAACCTGTTTACAGTCCTTTAAGCCACTTCCTATCCATGCTGCCACTTTAATATTACGTGCCTTCATTTGATCAAGAAGCCTCCTATGCAGCTCTATGTACACGCTATTATTTCCTCAAAGAACTCTTCAATTTGTCAGACATATCTCGCCTTATTAACCAACCTTGATTAACCCAAATCTTTTGTGGGGAGTATTAATTTTATCCTGTATTATGGACTCTAGAAGCTTACCCACTACTGAGGTTAGGCTAGCTGGTCTACAGTTACCTGGTTTATCCCTTTCTCTCTTTTTGAACAGAGCATTTAGCCCCCCAGTTCTCTGGCACAACTTCCATACAAAAGGATGTTTGAAAGATTGTGGTCAGGGCCTCCGGACTTCCCTCAGCATTGTAGGATGCACGCCATCAGGGCACGGTGCCTTTTCCACTTTAGTTCTTCCATTTCTTTCAGTATTTGTGAAAACATGTGGAATCACAGCATTTGTTTCTCAAAATTCCCCAAATTCTAAGTAATAAAACGAGTTTTCTGATTCATAAATCAGGGCTCTGAAATGGTACGGAGATATCTTACCTTCTAAAATGCAAAACAGCCGTAGTTCTGAAAGTCAAGAACACAGGGCTGTGTTAGTGTGAGAGATTCTGCACCTACTGTCACACCCTGTAAAGGAACACTGGGTACACGTTCAGCACACAATATACTTCTCATCGTAAATGTGAAACAAATCCAAAAGATAAACTTCTGAAATTTCTAACAAATAACTGATTACATTTTAAAATTCTAACTCCCTGAGGTTTAGAATCTTGATTGAAGAAAGGACTTGCATTTATATAGCGCCTTTCACAACCTCAGGATGCCCCAAAGCGCTTTTCAGCCAATGAAGTTCTTTTGAAGTGTAGTCACTGTTGTAATGCAGGGAACACGGCAGCCAGTTTGCGCACAGCAAGCCCCCACAAACAGCAATGTGATAATGACTAGATCAGCTGTTTTAGTGATGTTGGTTGAGGGATAAATATTGGCTAAGACATGGGAGAGAACACCCTTGCTATTCTTCAAAATAGTGCCATGGGATCTTTTACATCCACCTGAGAGGGCAGATGGGGCCTCGGTTTAAACGTCTCACCTGAAAGACGGCACCTCCGACAGTGCAGCATTCACTCGGTACTGCACTGGAGTGTCAGCCTGGATTTTGTGTTCAAGTCCCTGTAGCGGGACCCGAACCCACGACTATCTGACTCCCGAGTACCTTCCTGTGGTCTCACTAGGTCTTATAAACTGAACTAACTGTGCTCTCCTTAATTTAGATCATGCCAGTAGCTCTGTAACTTTTGCACCCGATTCATTTATCTGTAGCTTCAAGTTGCCTTGTTGATAAAAGATAATTTTTAAATGAAGTGCAATATATGGCCCCTTTGTGGGAGACCACCGGTTAAAAATCTGAAAGTGTCATTTTGTTACCAGGAGAACTATTCTACTGAAACAATCGGCTATCACCAGAAACAAAATTGCTTTTAGTTGTTCTTGGGTACTTTTTAACGTATTACGTTGTGTGTAGTTGTTAACAGGCTGCTAGGATTTTTTTTTAAACTTCAAACCTGGGAAAACACAACAGTAACACCAGCATTTGAAAAGCCACCGTTTGGAGTGTAAACCCTCATCAGAATTGGAAGCTGAGAGTTATCCCATATAACTCACTGGGGGCAATATTAACCTAACCCACCGTTGGAAGCTGCCTTGCATTTATATAGCGCCTTTCATGACTTCAGGACGTCCCAAAGCGCTTTACAACCAATTAAGTACTTTTGAAGTGTAGTCAGTGTTGTAATGTAGGAAACACAGCAGCCAGTTTGTGCACAGTAAGATGCCACAAACAGTAATGAGATAATCTGTTTTTTAGTGCTGTTGGTTGAGGGATAAATATTGGCCAGGACATCAGGGAGAACACCCCTGCTCTTCTACAAATAGTGGCCGTGGGATCTTTTGTGTCCACCTGACAGGGCAGAAAGGGCCTTGGTTTAACGTCTCATGGCAAAGATGATACCTCCGACAGTGCAGCACTCATTCAGTACTGCATTGAAGTGTTAACCTAGACTATGTGTTCAATTCTCTGGAGTGGGACTTGAACCCACGACCTTCTGTAGAATTTATTTATTTCACTTTCCACCCAATGTTCTAGTGATGATGAAATGATCTGTATCTCAGCACAACTCTCATTCTCGGTTCAATTCATGACGCCACCTACTGTAAAATTCTGATCAAACATGGGGAGTGTTGGGATAACAGTTTGGGTGCGTATTGGTGATATTGAACTTTTGAATCTAAGTTTAATGAGAAATGAACTGGGCATCACAGTATTACAGTATCTTAAACAAATGGAAGTATATTTGTGTCACCAGATTGTAGATTAGCTCTGTGTTCTATCTTGTTACGGTGTAGCACTGTTAGTTACCACTAGTTATAAAGGAATCAGTCTGTATAATCTAAACATTTACCAGCTAGTTTTCCTGAGATTCTGATAATGTAAAATGATGTCATTACTTATCAGCAGAAATGCTTTGACCAAGCTTCTGGCTACCATTCCTAATCTCCTAATTTCCCACATTACAACAGTGACTCCACTTCAAAAGTACTTCATTGACTGTAAAGCGCTTTGAGACGTCCGGTGGTCGTGAAAGGCGCTATATAAATGCAAATCTTTCTTTTCTTTTTCCTGCTCTATGGTCCACTGTCTGTTCCCTTACGTACATCCATAGGGAAGCACCTCAAGATGTTTATTTTACATTAAAAGGATAGAATTGAAAAGTAGAGAAGTTAAACTTGTATCGAAGTTTGGTTGGACCACACTTGGAGTACTATGTCCAGTTCTGGTCGCCATATTATAAAAAGAGTACAGAGACACTGGAGAGGGTGCAAAACAGATTTACAAGGATGATACCAGAACTGTGAGGTTATACTGATAAGGAAAGGATGAACTGACTGGGTCTCTTTTCTCTTGAAAAGAGAAGACTATGGGGTGACCTAATAGAGGTCTTTAAAATTATGAAAGATTTTGAGAGTAGACACAGAGTGTTTCCACTTGTGGGGAAGAGCAAAACTAGAGGCCATCAATATAAGATAGTCACCAAGAAATCAAATAGGGAATTCAGAAGAAACTTCTTTACCCAAAGAGTAGTGAGAATGTGGAACTCGCTACCACAGGGAGTGGTTGAAGCGAATAGTATAGATGCATTTAAGGGGAAGCTAGATAAGCATGAGGGAGAAGGGAATTGAGGGTCATGCTGATAGTTAGATGAGAAAGGATGGGAGGAGGCTCGAGTGGAGCATGAACGCCAGTATGGACTGGTTGGGCCAAAAGGCCTGTTTCTATGCTGTATATTCTATGGAATTCTAAGTAATATAAATGCGAGGTGTTGTAATGTGTCTGGCCTTTACTGAATTAGCGGATTCCAACATCCTCAAGTAAGGAGGGGGAGAAACACTGGGCAGTGTTTCTTCTGATCACTATGCAGTGACACCCATAGGAATACATGTGTGAATGTCAGATAAGGACAGGAACGGGATTTGTTACCAAGACTCCCAGTTGAACAGTCCACTGATGGGTGCTCGGAGGTCTTACTCATGAAGAATAGAAATGAGACGAAATTGTGATAATAAGACAGCATCCGTTGTAACCTGATTGTACAGCAATTGAAAACCGCAAACAAATATACAAATTAGATTGTCAAATATCCACCACTGGTATTTCACTAAACATCCTGGAGTTACCTCAGCAGATACTTCAATTCTCAGCAAGTTTATTGGCTTACTGGATGAACAGGAATTACCTCCAACTAAACAGTGGGAAGGTCAAAGCCATTGTCTTTGGTCCCCGTCACGAATTCCGTTCCCTAACCACCGACTCCATCCCTCTCCCTGTCACTGTCCGAAGCTGTACCTGACCGTTCGCAACCTTGGCATCCTATTTAACCCTGAGATGAGATTCCGTGGGCAACACGGTGGCATAGTGGTTAGCACTGTTGCCTCACAGCACGAGGGACCCGGGTTCGAATCCGGCCTCGGGTGACTGTCTGTGTGGAGTTTGCACATTCTCCCCGTGTCTGCGTGGGTTTCCTCCGGGTGCTCCGGTTTCCTCCCACAGTCCAAAGATGTGCGGGTTAGGTTGATTTGGCTATGATAAAAAAAATTGACCCTTAGTGTTAGGGGGGATTAAATAAAGTGGGGTTACGGGGATAGGGTGGGATATGTGTCGGTGCAGGCTCGATGGGCCGAAATGGCCTCTATCTGCATTGTGGGGATTCTGTGAATTCCGACCCCATATCCACTCCATCACCAAGACCGCCTACTTCCACCTCCATAACATCGCCCGTCTCCATCCCTGCCTCAGCTCATCTGCTGCTGAAACCCTCATCCATGCCTTTGTTACCTCGAGACTTGACTATTCCACTGCTCTCCTGGCCGGACTCCCATCTTCCACCATCCATAAATTTGAGCTCATCCGAAACTCTGCTGCCCGTAACCTAACTCGCACCAAGTCCCATTCACCCATCAACCCTGTGCTCACTTACATTGGCTCCCGGTCCACCAATGCCTCAATTTTAAAATTCTCATCCTTGTTTTCAAATCCCTCCATGGCCTCGCCACTCCCCATCTCTGTAACCTCCTCCAACCCTCCAACCTGCCGAGATCTCTGCGCTCCTCCAATTCTGGCCTATTGGGTATCCCCAATTTTAAATGCTCCACCATTGGCAGCCATGCCTTCAGCTGCCTCGGCCTGAAGCTCTGGAATTCCCTCCTTTCATACGTTCCTTAAAATCTATCTCTTTGACCAAGCTTTTGGTCGTCTGTCCTGCTATCTCCTTCTGTGACTCGGTATGAAATTTTGTTTGATAACACTCCTGTGAAGCGCCTTGGGATGTTTTACTACATTAAAGGTGCTATATAAATGCACATTATTGTTGCTTATTTCTGACTTATGCCCTTGGGGAGATCCAGCATATCAAGGCCATATAAAAAAACAACAGTTGGTTTCCTTTTTGTTAATCTAGTTTGACACTGAGATGTGAAGGTGGGACAGACACAAGGGGGTTGAAATTGGGCCTGTTTGGGGACGCAAAGCAAATGGAATTGTATTTGCCGCCCGTCATACCATCTGCCTGATATTGAGTTGTATTGAAGTCAATGGAACTGAATATCGGGCGGGGCGTTCAGCGGGCAACTAATGCGAAACCGCCTGTTTTGTGTCTCCGCCCCACATCCAATTTCACCCCCAAGGATTTTGCTTATGTAGCATTTTACAGCCTTTTTACTGGAATAATGGTGAACTGTTACTTATGCTCCTACCTTTAATCTTTTTAAGTTTTCTTCTGTGGAATATTATATCAAGAGCGATAGCCGTAATCACAAGGACTGCAGCCACCCAGAAGATTACCAGCCACGTGTTAACCTTGGGGAAGAATGCCTCTGTAAAGTAAAAAAACAGAATCAGAGTCTGGTCTGTGCTACACAACATTGTGGAATGGACCTTGGCACCCCAAATTTCTTTGGGCCCTTCAGAGCCATCAGACCCATACCAGATTTCTAACTGCTGGTCCAAGGCACCCATCACCCCATAGAAGTCCTGAGATCAGGGCATTTACATAGATTGGATGGCCACCTGTACCAGTATTGGCTCACCCTGGGTTGAGGGTTTATGGAAAATCAGTTTATTCAGGAGCCCAGATCAATGGGAGTTACATAATCCCTGCAAGTGGTGTGGGCAAGGTATCAAATGTAAGGAATTAAATACAACCTCAATGGAGATTAGAAGGTTGGTGCCAATTGACACCACTCAGACTTAAGAGCACCATGTATTGATATTGGTACATCAGGCATTGGTCCCAATACAATTACAATGGGGAAATTTGAGGAAGGAAAACAAAGGGAAAAAACAATGGCAAAGAAATTCCACAGAAGGAGAGGAATTCTGTGCTTTCCATGGCTGCTGAACTGTGGAGCACAAAGGAGGTCATGATATCACATTTAAAGCTGATTGCCGCTGGTTCCCTAATGGCCTAGCTGGTAAATCTAGGGTGTAAGCAACCCATACGACCAAGATCCCAGGTTCCATTTCTCGTCCCCGCTGAGTGAGTAGGTCACAGCCAGGGTAGCAGAAGGGGAGGCAATACAATTGGCCCAAGGAGGAAAAAGTTTGCCAATGTTTCTGGTGCGGATCGTTAGCCTGTGACCTCTGCTGGATTGTGCGTGTGTGGATGTCGGAAGAGGACAGGATTGGGCTCGGCTGTCGTACCCCAATACTTGACTGGTCAGCTGCCTGGGCCCCACGTATAACAAATAGCATCAGGAGGACATACCAGAGGAGAACTGATGCCTGTGGAACCGTATCCAGTCAGACTCAGTACCTTCAGGACAGGAGGGAACAAATTGTCACAGAAAGGTTGGTTAAAACAATGAAAGGCTGCTCACACACCTGATATCTGGAGATGGGCCTCTTCCTCTTTGTTCAATAAACTGTTTTTCATTAGACAGGAGAACCTGTTCACAGAATCACTTGTTACATCAATTTGACTCAAAGCAGTAAAAAGGCCACTGGCGTCACTTTTGTGTGTTGTTACAGGTTGTGCTGTCATAACTTGTCCATTCCCAGCCAGCCACTGTACACCTGGTTCAGGATACCACCCATCAGATTTACACACAAGATGAACTCCTTGTTTATTGATTCCCTCCAGGTGAATCCAAGGCTGGCTTCCAATACCTGCAATGTAAATTTAATTATACTATATTAAGTTGACATGATCAATGAAAATTATTACTCTCTTAATGACACATCATTTGTAGTCAGTGGCAAAGCAAAGGTGTTAGAAACATAGAAACATAGAAAATAGGTACAGGAGTAGACCATTCGGTCCTTCGAGCCTGCACCGCCATTCAATGCGTTCATGGCTGAACATGCTACCTCAGTACCCCATTCCTGCTTTCTCGCCATACCCCTTGATCCCCTTAGTTGTGAGTGTTATATCTAACTCCCTTTTGAATATATTTAGCGAACTGGCCTCAACAACCTTCTGTGGAAGAGAATTCCATAGATTCACCACTCTCTGGGTGAAGAAGTTCCTCCTCAGCTCAGTCCTAAATGGCTTCCCCTTAATCCTTAGACTGTGACCCCTGGTTCTAGTTTTCCCTACCATTGGGAACATTCTGCCCGCATCTAATTTGTCTAAACCAGTCAGGATTTTAAATGTCTCTATAAGATCCCCCCTCATTCTTCTGAACTCCAGAGGATGCAAGTTCAGTTGACCCAATCTTTCTTGATATGTCAGTCCGGCCATCCCAGGAATCAATCTAGTGAACCTTCGCTGCACTCCCTCAATAGCAAGAATGTCCTTCCTTAAGTTAGGAGACCAAAACTGCGCACAATACTCCAGGTGTGGCCTCACCAAGGCCCTGTACAACTGTAGCATCACCTCCCTACTCCTGTACTCAAATCCCCTTGCTATGAAGGCCATCATTCCGTTTGCTTTCTTGACTGCCTGCTGCACTTGCATTCCCACCTTCAGTGACTGATGTACCATGACGCCCAGGTCTCATTGCACGTCCCCTTTCCCTAATCTGCCACCATTCAGGTAATAGTCCGCCTCTCTATTTTTACCACCAAAGTGGATAACCTCACATTTATCCACATTGTACTTCATCTGCCATACATTTGCCCATTCACTGCTGGCCCCGATGTAAGCTTCCCACAAAGATCTCATGATCTCTGTGGCGAGAAGTTTGGCTTTTCGGATGTGCAGCTGAAATCAACGTAGTATAGTGGGAATCCCATAGTGCGAGCTGCTGTGACGGCAACAAACTGTCTAAGCCGCCAATCACATTGCAGGATTCTCACAGACACAGAACCAGGAAATAGAAAGCATTAATAAGCAATCATTTAAAAAATTTTTTTACAGAGTGCAAAATGAAGACGGTTTACATACATTGTGTTAAGGTAGAAGCTGAAATTTCATGAACAAACATTTAAAAAAATTATTAATTTTAAAATCTAATAATTTTTAACTTAATGGAGAAATTTGACATTCCACCAATATAAAATTAGTTTTTCAGGGCCAGAACAGTTGTTTATTAGTAGTTATTACTCAGATCGCCGTTAAAAACCCAGTTACACCTCATTTGAATGGGTCTAACTTTTTATGGGGTTTCTAACAGCGATATTTGTTCGGAAAATAGGAAGTTTTCATTGGATCAGTGATTTCAGGTTGCCGGCTCTGGAGCCGGGGCGGGCGGAGGGTGCGGTGGGGCGTTCACAGCACAACCTGTGGTGGAGAAGTAAATGACAGACCGCAACTTCAGGGTTTCTACATTAGGCAGCGCATGCGCTAAATCCTGAAGTTGCGGTCAGTTTCAAAGGCAAAATGATGGCGAACGCTGCCAGTTTTTCGTTATCAGGACCGCAAATTCCAGGCCATTGTTTACTGTCCAGTTGCAACAATGCACCATAATTGTAGACCATTAAGTGCTATTAATATAGGGAACAGAGTTCCTCCATTGATTAATTTTAACAAAAGACTAGACGGGAGAAAAAAAGACTTGCATTTATATAGCACCTAGAAATAGTAGATGCATTGCTGGTCATCTTCCAAAATTCTATAGACTCTGGAATAGTTCCCATGGATTGAAGGGTAGCTAATATAACCCCACTATTAAAAAAAAAGGTGGTAGAGAGAAAACGGGGAATTATAGACCGGTAAGCCTGACATCGGTAGTGGGGAAAATGCTAGAGTCCATTATAAAAGATGTAATAGCAGAGCAATTGGAAAACAGTGACAGGATCGGACAAAGTCAACATGGATTTACAAAAGGTAAATCATGCTTGACTAATCTACAAGAATTTTTTGAGGATGTAACTGGTAGGATAGCTAAGGGAGAACCAGTGGATGTGGTGTATTTGGACTTACAGAAGGCTTTCGATAAGGTCCCGCATAAGAGATTAGCGTGCAAAGTTAAAGCACATGGGATTGGGGGTAAGGTACTGACTTGGATAGGGAACTGGTTGGCAGACAGGAAGCAAAGAGTTGGAATAAACGGGTCTTTTTCCGAGTGGCAGGCAGTGACTAGTGGGGTACCGCAGGGATCGGTGCTAGGACTCCAGCTATTCACAATATATATGTGCACATATTGGCTGCCGCATTTCCTACATTACAACAGTGACTACACTTCAAAAAGTACTTCATTGGCTGTAAAACACTTTTGAGACTTCCTGAGGTTGTGAAAGGCGCTATAGAAATGCAAGTTCTTTCTTGTTCATTTTTCTCTCCCAGACGCTGTGGGTTTTGAGCATGTTCTAATTCTGTTTTGGAATGAGAAAAGGCCACATGACTTCAGGCTCCAGTGATCTGATGTTTTGTAGGAATGTGTCTGCAAGTATAGTCCTGTCACCAAGGGTAAACAAGCAGAACTCCAGAATATATATCTAATCTTCTATCTGCATTATTCATCAGCACTTTCCACACAAAATGTTGTCACTTTTATCCATATTTATCTTTCAAACCAGATATTTATCCAGTTCTTTTACAAGGTGTTAACCAACACAGGATTATCTGCCTTCATTGCCTGTTTTAGTGCCGATCATTATGTGGGGGAAAAACAACAAATAATTCTAATCTCTGTTCCCACTAGTTTAGGTCTGGATCTCCCCAAGTCTCACAATAATTACTCTTCTCAAGTTTCTCTTCATCTATCACTGCGTTCCCTATACATAGATAACAATCAAACCAAGAACTCTGGAGCACGGATCCCAAACTCCTCTGAAGATAACAACGTTGCAAGTTTTGGAACTCTCCCATAAGCCGTCCAAGCGTCTTACACTGAGGAGTGTGCACCTGCTGCCCCAGTTTACGATAGAATAACCCAGGGTCACAACAACAGGATCCCTTGTGATCTGAACTGGATATTGTGTATATATATATAGAAGTAAAGGGAATTAGGGGTTACGGGGAGCGGGCAGGAAATTGGACATGAGGCTGAGTTCCGATCGGTCGAGGCCCTGTGGGTGGCGTAGCGGGCCCAGGGGCTGAGTGGCCGGGTCCTGCTTCTGCTTCTTGTGTTCTTTAGATTTGAGGTGAGGATCAGATCAGCCATGATCTTATTGAATGGCGGAGCAGGCTCGAGGGGCCGATTGGTCTACTCCTGCTCCTATTTCTTATGTTCTTATTATGTGTCTTGTACATGTTCGCTGCTCCAATCTTTCCCAGAGTGGGCCGGCGCCCGGGGGGTTCTGGGAAAGCGAGTCCCCCGCCCCCGGTGGAATAGAACGTTGCGGCGGAAGTAAAAAAAAACCCGGTCGGCGGGATGAGTTGAAGGCGGCTCGACCGATTATTGCTTCAGACGGCGGCGAGACACGGTGGAGAAACCCGCCCCCCGAAGGCCGTTGATAAACAAGTGAGCGGACTACAACTCCCACGATGCCTCGCGCGGCGCCATGACGGTCGGGCGCCAAGCCGTTGTTTTGCTTTTTAAATCGACTATTTTTTACTTCAAAAAATTCAATCCAAGCAGTTTATTCGACGCCCCGGGCCAGGGGAGAGGCGAAGCCGTCGAGTTTGGGTGGAAATTGGTACCTTTTAATTTCACCTCATGAAGGCGGCCGATGGGTGCCCTGGGAGAGCAGCTCCGGGCCACAGATGGCCAAGAGTTCGCACCTGGCATAGTGTGAGCCTGAGCTCAACCTGTTACTGCCTTAGTGGGCAATCATTGCACAGCCCTTCTCTTCCCCCGCCCCCAATAACTGTCCTAGAAAGCAATAGCGGATCTTTCTGGGTGATAATATTATCAGCTGATCTGGAGACAGGAGCCACCCAACAGCATCACCGATTAATGTTCTACCAAATTTCAGATTGCACCTGCTCGCAATTCTCCACTCTCCATTTTTATTAAAATAAGACTTGCATTGCTGCAGCGCCTTTCACGTCCCAAGGTGCTTCACAGACAATTTTGTTTTGTTGCAGCGTGGTCAATGTTGTAATGTAGGAAACGCTGCTGCCATTTGCACACAGCAAGCTCCCACAATGTGATAATGACCGGATCATCTGTTTTTTGGTGAGGGATAAATATTGGCCCCAGGACACTGAGGGTAACTCTTCCTTGAAATAGTGGCCGTTGGATCTTTTACATCCACCTGAGAGGGCAGACGGATCCTCAGTTTAACATCAGCCCTCCCTCAGTACTGCCCCTCAATATGGCTCTCCAACAGTGCAGCACTCCCTCAGTACTGCACTGGAGTATCTGGCTAGATTTTTGTGCTCCAGTCTCTGGAGTGGGACTTGAACCCACAACCTTCTGACTCAGGTGAGGGTGCTACCAACTGACACTATTATATAAATTGTTTTCCCTTCTCCCAGAGTGAAGAGAGGTGCTGTTAAACTAGTCTCCAACCTTGGTTAGAGCACACTTGGGAGTTACTGTGAACAGTTCTGGTCTCCATATTTAAAAAAAAGTTATCAAGGCACGGGAGGAGGTGCAAAAAAAAAATTCACAAGGATGATACCAGAACTGAGAGCTTACACTTGACAGGAGCTGGAGACATTGCGAGACATCAGGGAGGGAGAAAGTTACCTGGACCTTTTGCTCCAGGAGGCAGCCACACCCCTTAGACTAAATACTTTAGAATTGAAACGTTGTCAGGGACAGGAGGGTGTGACTGCGAGTGAGGCAAGTCGGGGATCCAGGAGGTAGTATTGAAGGAGCCTCAGTCCTGCACTTGTCCAATAGATTCGAGATTCTTGCAACCCTTGTGGACAAATGAGGGGACTGCGGGGAAGACGAGCAAACTGACCATGGCACCGTGGTACAGGAAGCCGTTCAAGTGGGGGGAGTAAAAAGGAAGGTGGTTGTAGTAGGCGACAGTATAGTTAGGGGGGATAGACACTGTTCTCTGCAGCCAGGAGCGTGAGTCCCGAAGGCTATGTTGCCTACCTGGTGCCAGGGTAAAGGACATCTCCTCCGGGCTGGAGAAGAACTTGGAGTGGGAGGGAGAGGATCCAGTTGTCGTGGTCCACGTAGGTACCAACGATATAGGTAGGACTAAGAAAGAGGTTCTGCTGAGAGAGTTTGAGCAGCTAGGGACTAAATTAAAAAGCAGAACGACAAAAGTAATTACCTGAGCCACGAGCAAATTGGCATAGGGTCAATAGGATCAGGGAGATGAATGCATGGCTCAAAGATTGGTGCGGGAGAAGTGAGTTTTAATTCGTGGGGCACTGGCACCAGTACTGGGGAAAGAGAGAGTTGTTCCATTGGGACGGACTACACCTGAACCATGCTGGGACCAGAGTTCTAGCGAATCGAATAACTAGGGAGGTAGATAGGGCTTTAAACTAAATAAGGGAGAGAGAGGGGGGGGGGGGTTGGTTAGAGGGAGGGTCCCGGTGGAGAGAAATCTAAAATGCTAAAGAGAAAAGACAAGGAAGCAGTGCAGGAAAGGGATTGGGGTAAGGATAACCAGACTGTGTCAGGAAGGGACAGAGCATACAAACAAAGGAGTGCACTAACAAATAGAGTTCGGGTAAGAAAAAATGGTAAGACAAATAGGGCCATAGTACAAAAAAGTGTTAAGATATCTAAAAAATGTTAAAAAGACTAATCTAAAGGCACTGTATCTGAATGCACGAAGCATTCGTAATAAGGTAGACGAATTAACAGCACAAATAGATGAAAACGGATACGATATAATTGCAATTACGGAGACATGGCTGCAGGGTGACCAAGGCTGGGAGCTGAATATCCAAGGATATTCGATATTTAGGAAGGACAGGCAAAAAGGAAAATGAGGTGGGGTGGCGTTGTTAGTCAAGGATATTGGCTCAGAAAATCAAGATGTAGAATCAGTCTGGGTGGAGCTAAGAAGCACCAAGGGGCAGAAAACATTGGTGGGAGTTGTAGATAGGCCTCCAAACAATAGTGGTAATGTAGGGGATGGCATCAAACAGGAAATTAGATATGCATCTAACAAGGGTACTACAGTAATCATGGGTGACTTTAATCTACATATAGATTGGCCAAACCAAATTAGCAATAATACTGTGGAGGATGAATTCCTGGAGTGTGTACAAGATGTTTTTTTAGATCAGTACGTCAAGGAGCCAACTAGGGAACAGGCTATCCTAGATTGGGTATTGTGCAATGAGAAGGGGTTAATTAATAATCTTGTGCGGGGTCCTTTAGGGAAGAGTGACCATAACATGATAGAATTCTTCATTAAGATGGAAAGTGAAGTAGTCCAATCTGAAACTAGGGTCCTAAATCTAAATAAAGGAAACTATGAAGGTATGAGGAGTGAGTTGGCTATGATAGATTGGGGAGCTTCATTAAAAGGCATGACGGTGGATAGGCAATGGCTAACATTTAAGGAACAAATGCATGAATTGCAACAGTTATACATTCCTTTCTGGCGCAAAAACACAAAAGGAAAAGCGGCCCAACCATGGCTAACAAAAGAAATTAAGGATAGTATTAGATCCAAAGAGGAGTCATATAAAGTTGCCAGAAAAAGTAGCAAGCCTGAGGATTGGGAGCAGTTTAGTATTCAACAAAAAAGGACCAAGAGATTGATTAAGAGGGGAAAATAGAATATGAGAGTAAACTTGCAAGGAACATAAAAGCGGACAGTGAAAGCTTCTACAAATCTGTAAAAAGAAAAAGACTAGTAAAGACAAATGTAGGTCCCTCACAGTCAGAAACGGGAGAATTTATAATGGGGAACAAGGAAATGACAGAGCAATTAAACAAATACTTTGGTTCTGTCTTCACGGAAGAGGACGCAAATAACTTCCCAAAAATGCTAAGGAACCAAGGGTGCAGTGAGAAAGAGGAATTAAAGGAAATTAGTATTAGTAAAAAAAAGTGCTGGAGAAATTAATGGGACTGAAAGCTGATAAATCCCCAGGGCCTGATAATCTGCATCCCAGAGTACGAAAAGAGGTAGCTATGGAAATAGTGGATGCATTGGTTGTCATCTTCCAAAATTCTATAGATTATGGAACAGTTCCTGCAGATTGGAGGGTGGCAAATGTAACCCCACTATTTAAAAAAGGAGGGAGAGAGAAAACAGGGTACTACAGACCGATTAGCCTAACATCAGTAGTAGGGAAAATGCTAGAGTCTATTATAAAGGATGTGATAACAGGACACTTAGAAAATATCAACGGGATTAGATAAAGTCAACATGGATTTATGAAAGGGAAATCGTGTTTGACAAACCTACTGGAGTATTTTGAGGATGTAAATGATAGAATAGACAAGGGAGAACCAGTGGATGTGGTGTATTTGGATTTTCAGAAGGCCTTTGATAAAGTCCCACATAAGAGGTTAGTGTGCAAAATTAAAGCACATGGAATTGGGGGTAATATACTGGCATGGATTGAAAATTGGTTGACAGACAGTAGGAATAAATGGGTCTTTTTCGGGGTGGCAGGTGGTGACTAGTGGAATACCGCAGGGATCAGTGCTTGGGCTCCAGCTATTCACAATATATATCAATGATTTGGATGAGGGAACCAAATGTAATATTTCCAAGTTTGCTGACGACATGAAACTAGGTGGGATTGTGAGTTGTGAAGAGGATGCAGAGACTTCAAGGCGATTTAAACAAGTTGAATGAGTGGGCAAATACATGGCAGATGCAGTATAACGTGGATAAATGTGAAGTTATCCACTTCGGTAGGAAAAACAGAAAGGCAGAGTATTATATAAATGGTGATAGATTGGGAAATGTTGATGCACAAAGGGACCTGGGTGTCCTTGTACACCAGTCACTGAAAGCAAACATGCAGGTGCAGCAAGCAGTTAGGAAGGCAAATGGTATGTTGGCCTTCATTGCCAGAGGATTTGAGTACAGGAGCAAGGATGTCTTACTACAGTTATACAGGGCCTTGGTGAGACCACACCTGGAGTAGTGTGTGCAGTTTTGGTCTCCTTACCTAAGATAGGATATACTTGCCATAGAGGGAGTGTTGCGAAGGTTCACCAGACTGATTCCTGGTATGGCAGGACTGTCGTATGAGGAGAGACTGGGTCGACTAGGTCTGTATTCACTAGAGTTTAGAAGAATGAGAGGGGATCTCATTGAAACGTCTAAAATTCTGACAGGGCTAGACAGACTGGATGCAGGGAGGATGTTTCCCCTGGCTGGGAGGTCTAGAACGAGGAGTCACAGTCTCAGGATACGGGGTAGGACATTTAGGACTGAGATGAGGAGAAATTTCTTCACTCAGAGGGCGGTGAACCTGTGGAATTCTCTACCACAGAAGGCTGTGGAGGCCAAGTCACTGAATATATTTAAGAAGGAGCTAGATAGATTTCTAGACACAAAAGGCATCAAGGGGTATGGAGAGAGAGCGGGAATATGGTATTGAGATAGAGGATCAGCCATGATCATATTGAATGGTGGAGCAGGCTCGAAGGACCGAATGGCCTACTCCTGCTCCTATTTTTCTATGTTTCTAAGTTTCTTCTATGAACAGGCTGGGGCTCTTTTCTCTAGCAAAGAGAAGGCTGAGGGCTGACCTGATAGAGGTCTTTAAAATTATGAAGGGGTTCGATAGGGTAGACGTAGAGAAGATGTTTCCGGAGATGGGGGATCTTAGCTACAAGGACAGGTTGGAGAAGCTGGATTTGTTTTCATTAGAGCAAAGGAGGTTGAGGGGTGATTTGATAGAGGTGTACAAGATTATGACGGGTTTGGATAGGCTAGACAGGGAAAGGCTGTTCCCACTAGTTGATAGTACAAGGGCTAGGGGACACAGATTTAAGGTTTTGGGCAAGAGATACAGGGGGCTTGTGAGGAAAAACCTTTTTTACGCAGCGAGTGGTGAGGACCTGGAACTCGCTGCCAACGGAAGTGGTGGAAGCGGAGACACTCAATGTTTTCAAGGGGAGACTGGATAGGCACTTGAGGGAAATAAACTTGCAGGGCTACGGGGATAGAGCGGGGAAATGGGACTGACTGGATTGCTCTACAGAGAGCCGGCACGGACTCGATTGGCCGAATAGCCTCCTTCTGTGCCGTTATGACTCTATGAGTTTCGTGAGACGAGGCCAGTGATAAATCATTGAGGTGCTTTCACTTACAGACTGCAAGTGGCTGTACAGAGTAACAGTTGTAATCAAATCTGACCTTGATTCAATTAACTACAAAAAAAAATGCCAAACTATCACTTAACTTTTCCTGATCAGCTTTCTGTTTCTGAATGGCTCTGGGCTTGAAATGAGCAAGTTTCCCCACTTTAGGCCGGACTTTTCCCCCAGATTGAGCTGGCTGCCCAAATGTCGCTTTGTCATTTTTCCCACGGTGTTCCCAGTACATGGGAGGGCTGTCCCTCTGACCTTTTCCGATTTGGTGATTCGTCTGTTAAAACCTCTCCTTGCCCCTTGGAGCGCGCATTTAAAGTATAGTTCTCCTACTATTCTCAAAATAAAGAGAGGTCATCCTGGCTTAATGGACTGGGATGAATCAATTGGCACTCGCTGTCTTCATTTGAAACAGATAAAATTCCACAAACTGGCTCAACTAGTTTTAATGTACATGTTGTATGCCTGGAGCCTGGGGATTTTTTTGTAAACCTGTGCAAGTGCAGTGTTTTAAAATAACACTTTAAACATAACTCATTCCTAAATCCTTTCTGTGAAGAAAAAAAATCAAATATATTGAAAAGTGTTTACACTGTGAATGGTACAACTGAATAATTTTCATTGAACACCAGCACAGATTTCCAGGCTGTGAGACGAAAGATAGCACTCCATGATTTATTAACAAACATCTTTAATTTTTGCTAAGTCTCTGTGGTCTTTGGTTTGCCAGGGGCTCGGAGCTTGCTACTTCTTATTTAATGATTTTTTTTTTTTTAATTGCCATTTTGAATATTGTAACTAAGCAGACTAACCTCCAACTTTTAGAATTATCACTGCTTCCTCATAGTTTGATTTGGAGTCAATGAAACACGTGTAGCTCCCTTCATCTGATGCTCTTATCTTCTTCAGTTTGACAGAGGCATTTCCACGGGGAAACTCATCTTTAAAAAGTTCCGTCCTCCCTTGATAAGCTTTGTCCTGCACATCAGGTCGATCCTGTCCACCGGTGTATAAATGTACTGGTGAAGTAAAGTCGGACTTAAACCATCGAACCTCCAGACTGTCCAGGGATGTACCTGGTTCCACTTGGCACTGTAATACAACATCTTCATCTACAGCGACTATGATGGGACGTTCTGGTCCAATGACATGGAACTTCTCTGGTAAAATAGAACATTTCAGCAAAGTCAGCAGTCTTACCATAGAAATATTTTAGTTGCAACATCTTCAAAAATATTTAGTGAAACATAACTGAAATTTCTTTTTTGATGTTAATCTTTTAAAAATCATTTCTCTAGGAAATAACTTTACATTAACTGCAAAGGGAAGAAACATTATAACAATTATAACTATTACATTGTGTATTATTTACACAAGTACTTGCACAGTAAATACAGTGACCTTAAGATTCTACCAGCCTTGCCCCCTAGTCTTCAGCAGGAGATTGGTGGAATGTCTAGAGAAACAGTGTAAATGATTGTTCCTGCCATTGCACTGGGAATTCCACCAGTTTCCTGCCAAAGTTACAGTGGGAGACTGGGAGAAGCTGCAGAATTTCAGAGCCAGTATGTAAAAAAAGCAGGAGAGAAAAAGGGACATTCCGACCATCCATCTCAGACTCGTACTCAGAGTGGAGGGGTGCAGTGGTAGCAGTGATAGTCCGTCTTTCAGATGAGACGTTACACCGAGACCCCATCTGCCCTTTCAGATGGACATGAAAAGATCCCACGGCCACTATTCCGAAGAAGAGCAGTGTCAGCCCTGGCTCAGTGGGCAGCACTCTCGCCTCTGAGTCAGAAGGTTGAGAGTTGAGAGACTCGAGCACAAAAGTCTAGGCTAACACTCCAGTGCAGTACTGAGGTGCCGTCTTTCGGATGAGATGTTAAACCGAGGCCACATCTGCTCTCTAAGGTGGATGTAAAAGATCCCATGACACTATTTCGAAGAAGAGGAGGGGAGTTATCCCTGGTGTCCAGGCCAATATTTAGACCTAAAAAGTACTTCATTGGGTGTCCAGCACTTTGGGGTGTCCCAAGGTTATGAAAGGTGCGATATAAATACAAGTCTTTCTTTCTAGTTCTCCTCCAGTGTCCTGGTCAATATTTATCCCTTAACCAAAATCACTATAAAACAGATTATCTGGTCATTATCACATTGGTGTTTGTGGGTGTCACATTGATTGCTGTGCGCAAATTTGCTGCTCCTACATTATAACAGTGACTACACTTCAAAAGTAATTAATTGGTTGTAAAGCGCTTTGGGGGTATCCCGAGGTTGAGAAAGGCGCTGTGTATAAATGCAAATCTTTCTTTCAGTTACATTTTTTTCTTGACAAAGGGGTGGTGGGGGGGCGGGGGGAGAAGGAAACATGGAGAGAGAGAGACCATCATCAATTAAATCTTCATTTGAAATTTGAAAATTCCTTTATATTTCCCACAAGAAAAGTCTGAAATCGAACCCTGGTGATTTCTAAAAGTATGAAAACTGTACAAATTGTACTGGGGTGGGGGATTTCCTGTAACTTAATGGCACAGTCTCATCCATTCAGTTTTCAAATTTCTCCACAAGATAGCGAAGCATGATGTTGAAAGAGACCTAGGAATCTTGGCAGACTTAATGCTCATCGTGTCCAGTCAATGCAGAGCAGCAATCGACAGAGCCGATAAAATGTTAAACTTCTTAGTCAAATTAGTAGAATAGAAGTCAGAACCAAACTCTGGGCAAAAAATCACACTTTTGAGTGCTGTGTTCAATTCTGGTCTCCGAGGCACAAGGGAGACATTCAAGTGCTGGAGAGAAAGAGACACAAAGCTGATCCTCCCTAATGCCAAAGGCCTGTGTTACGAGGAAAGACTGGAGGAACTTGGGCTTTTTCACCTAGGTTGGAGGCATCCAAGAGGTGATCTTATAGAGATATAGAGATATATATAAGGTAGTTAAGGGAATGGGAAAGTTAAATCCGGAACACTACTTTAAATTAAATTGCTAGAGTGGGACAAGGGGACAACAGGTTCAAACTAGTCAAAGATAAATCTAAGGCTGCTATTAGGAAATTCTTCACACAAAATAGCAGTCAACATATGGAATGGACTTTCAGGAAGAGTAGTGGAGGCAAATAATGGATGCTGAAATGGGGCAGGGGAGGACTGTCTAGATTGATAAATTAAGATGGGCCAAATGGTCTTCCTCATCTGTAATTGTCTTGTGATCTTATGAGAGGCGGTTCAGGTTGTGGCACTGGCTGAGGAAGTGACTTCCAGACAGGAGAAGCAGTGCATTAAGCTACTTTGACGTTATTCCATGTAGATTATTTTGATGATACGGAAGGTTGAGGCGTTGAACTCACTGATCTTCATGTTAATGATGTTCCTCAGTTCATCTCCTAATTCTGAACAAAGGGGATCTCATTGAAACTTATAAAATTCTAACAGGACTAGACAGACTAGATGCAGGAAGGATGTTCCCGATGGCAGGGGAGTCCAGAACCAGGGGTCACAGTCTAAGGATAAGGGGTAAGCCATTTAGGACTGAGATGAGGAGGAATTTCTTCACCCAGAGAGTGGTGAACCTGTGGAATTCTCTACCACAGAAGGCAGTTGAGGCCAATTCATTAATATATTCAAGAAGGAGTTAGATATATTTCTTAAGGCTAAAGGGATCAAGGGATATGGGGAGAAAGCAGGGACAGGGTACTGAATTTGGATGATCAGCCATGATCTCATTAAATGGCGGAACAGGCTCGAGGGGCCGAATGGCCTACTCCTGCTCCTATCTTCTATGTTTCTATGTATACACACTTTATTGATTTTCTTTAAGGAGGGCAGTCACTAGTTCGCCATTAGAAAATTGACAAACATGGGTGTGAGTACTCACTAGACAGACAACTCCTTACGAGCATGGTGCACAGCACTACTCACCAGAAAATTTCTAAGTGCATTGCCACCATCCTCCTGCTCACCGTACCAGCACAAATAATACACATCAGGAACAGGCTGCTGGCTCGTGCAGTGGACAGTGATTCGCTGCATTCCTTCAAGGGTGAGCTGGACCGGTTTCTGGTTGGGGCGGACATCACCTCTTACAAAAAGTAGGTATTTCAGGGAATTCAGGGCCAGATTGATCTCCTGGACTAGTTGAGAGGATGAGTTTCTTTGGGTCTAATGATCCTTTCCTGTTCCCTAAAACTGTTATGCTCTAATTTGGTTACACTGGTAAATATGACTAGTATAAAAATAAGACATCAGTAAGATTTACCATAAAAACTCAATTTCTTACCTGGTATTGCAGTTTGAAGAATACAGAGTAGGAACAAAATACTGAAGCATCTTCTTTTCATCTTTGTAAAGAATTGATTGGTTACCTAAAAGAAAATCTTTGTTATCCTTTTTGAAGAGATATTAATAAAATAATCAGTGGCCCTGAAATTAAGCTGTAGGATGCGAGTGTACGAATGATGAATGCAAGCTCTGAAATTCCTCTCTGCTTTTTCAGCAGAGATGCAAACCATTTAAGATCAATAAGCCCCTGATTGTTCATTCCCCATCTCCCTTGCTCCATGTAAGCCTAGTCCTCCCTTCCTCATATACAATGTATGTCACCACCTACCTCACCTCCATTTGTCTCAGTAATACAATATGCCTACCACAGTGAGAGGGAAGCTGAAGAATGTTATAATGAGCTGCTGCTATTATTGCACCTCTTGTATTCTCATACTGGTCTAATAATACTGCAACTGAGAACACATGTTCTCAACATTCAACGCTAAGATCAGCTCTGTGGCGGCTCAGCAAGTTTATCCAGTGAGCACACAGACCTGGATCCTCGGCCTGTAATGTGTTGTCTAATCTCAGCCAGGATTGAGAGTGCAACACCACAGTTGGCTTCACTAGTCCTACAATAGTGAGCAGAAAACCAGCTAATGTTTCCATTCCTGATCAATATCTTTACGCTGGAAGTGCACTTCTGGACTCTGGGTGAGAACAAGACCAGATATGGCTGTGATGTCTGCACAAACAAATAGCTTGCTGACATTCGCCGTCAAGGATTACACATAAATAATGGCCATTTCGGTGAGATGCCAGAGGGCGACTGCCACCTGTACAACTACATCACA
Source organism: Squalus acanthias (assembly GCA_030390025.1). Taxonomy (NCBI): domain Eukaryota; kingdom Metazoa; phylum Chordata; class Chondrichthyes; order Squaliformes; family Squalidae; genus Squalus; species Squalus acanthias. The sequence continues at coordinate 6,733,250 of CM059449.1, forward strand.
AGGGAAGGGAGAAAATGGATGGAAAAAACCCTGATCGTTGATTAGGAATGAAAAGTACAGACAGGGAGAGGAAAACAGAACCATGTGTTTGCAAAATGTACATTCACTGTAAAACATGATGTTATTGTAATAGAAATGCTGATTGTGGGGCAAGAAATAACTACATCTGATTGGCACTGCAAGCATCAAGTGGTAATGGCAGTGGGACAGTAGAAGAATGGGATTTCTCAAGCAAGTTCTGCCCTATTTGTTGCCTAATTCAGTGTTCGACAAAGCCTTCAACTACCCAGTGATGGAATGTTGCAGCCCATTTAATGGAGAAAACCTTTCACTTGCTTCTGGCCTCCGTACACGCTAAAGCCACGCAGACTAGTGAGCTTGATGAAAATGGTCCACTCCACTCCATTCTTCACGGCATTATGGTTGGATCAGCATCACAGGACTGGTTTTCAAATTAGACCTCCATGTATAAGAATTTAACAAATGACAAATTAAATGTTATAACAACAACAACATGGATGCACATGAAGATGGCTCCTGGCAGTCAGCTCCCTAGGGAGCTCCTTACTGTGCACCTCTATCCTTGGCCATCCACTGCCATCCGTTGCCCTTTCTCCTCCAATCTCCTCTCTTCTACTCTTTAAGTTCCCCAGGCTCTAATAGCGAGTACATTTTAGCCCTAACTACAAGTTAACTGCTAGTTTAAACCACTACTCCTCATCCCCAGACCATGCCTGCTCTGTGCTTTCCTCAGTGAGCACTGGATCTTTTCTTAAATTTGGCTTCCAAATTCCTGGACATCAAGCCTACGCTTCTGCACTGGATTATAGTGGACTACACCGTAAGACACAGCTGCTGTGTCTCTGTGTCAAAGTAACTTTGATCAGCTTACAGCCCTTCCCTCATCGCTGCTGTTCCCTGCTGCACCTGTGACTGGCCGACTGTTTTTTTCCGCTTCATCTACAGTCTGGTTCCTGGCCAGAGATTCACTCTCCTGGGCCGAAGTATATTTCTCCACCACTTCTGGATCTTACGGTGACTTCCAACTTCGCCATAGATTTCTTTTCTGCCCTGCAACCGATTCTGCACACCTCCTGGATCTTCATTCCCACGGAAATACCTCCATCAGTGCGTCCTCCGATATTCTACCCTTCAAATAGCTTCTGGACTTCACTCACCCACCACACCTGTCTCCGAACTTGGACAACAGTTTGTCGATGCTCCATGCCAACCCCACCCTACCGACGTCAACCTTATCCCACCACGGGACCTCTGATTTTGACTCTGGACTCCCTCCTATTGTCTCCTCTCTATTCCCCATTTACTACCAGGATATATCTATCCTAATAATTGCTCGTAACTTGAGTTTTCCCTGTGTCTATTCGCGTGCGTATTTTGGTTGCTGCTCCACACCTGAGCCCATCGCTCCTATTTCCCCTTTTCCTTTTCTCTTTACCCCTCCTAGACCCCTCTCCCCTGTCATCATGCCTCCTTTCATTTCTCACCTTTCAGCTTCTCTGCTCTCCCAAATCCCTACTCCAACCCTTCATTACTCCTCGACCTTCCTACTCTCCTGCCGCCATCCCAGGCTCGACTCCCTCTTAGATGAGCCTACAGCTTCCCTCTGTGCCTCTCTTGGCATCCTATGAAGAGCCCATCGAGGCACTCGTCGCTGCCTCCTCACGAGCAGCAACCCCAACTGCCCCATCCGACTCTCTCGCCAACCTTTCCCCCCAGCAGGCTCGCTGGGGGCTAATCTTGCTAATCTCCTCCACGTCCAACTCACCCCTCCCAGTGCTGACCCTGTGGACTCTGCCAGCGGATCAGCTATCACCACCCCCCCTCCACATCTCCCTCCAGAATGTCCATTCACTTGTGAACAAGGCGCTTGCCATCCATGAGCTTATTGTGGATGATTGCATCAACATCATGTCCCTGCCGGAATCCTGGCTGAGGAGTGATGACACCTTCCTCTAAATGAAGCCTCCCCACCCTGGCTATACCTACCACCACTTGCCCCGCCCAGACCAGCGAGATGACGGTGTGGCTCTCATCACCAAGTCACACCTTGGTCTGTCCCCTACTCCTCTGGCACTACTTCCTCCTTTGAGCATCTCACCTTGTTCCACTCCTCTCGTCTCTCATTTAAAATCCTCATTCTCTACCGCCCACCCAAGTGCCATAAAAATTCTCTCACTGAGATATCTTCACAGCGTCTGCACCGAGCGACTTCTCATCCTTGGTGATTTCAACATCCATCTCAATTCGTCATGCTCTCTCTCCTCTGAGTTCCCTGCCCTCCTATCCTCCCTTAATCGCTCCCTCCATCTCATGTGGCCTCACTAGTCCCATCATGTCAATCACAGATAAGGCCATCTCTGATCATTTCCTTGTATCGCTCTTCACCCACCTGCCCCTTCCCCCTCCCAACCCTACTTCCTTCTGTGTATGCACCTGGAAAATACTCTCTCCCAATTCACTTACAACTGCACTTTCAAAATCCCAACTGTCTACCCTTTGGCCCTCCATTTACCACAACATTTCTGCAGCTACCATAGTCAACCACACCCTCACCTACACCTTTGATGCCCTAGTCCCTATTAAAACAATTACTCTCCTTCACCCTAGCCGCTCCACCAGTACGGCCCTCATCTCTGCTCCCTTAAGTCCAAGGGACGCAGACTTGAATGGATATGCCGGACAACTGGTTTAGCCATTCACTGCCAGATCTGGCTGGACCACATAAAGCACTATCGGGCCCTGCTCTCATCTGCCAAAACTACTCACTATTCCAGAATCATCCTGGAATGCAAAGATAACCCCCGGCTTCTTTTCTCTACTGCAAACCGTCTCCTTAAACCCCTCTCCACTATCTCCTCCGTCAACAAGTGCAAGGAGCTCATGGACTTCTTTCTCACTAAGATTGAGACCATTCCATTAGCTGCCTCTGCTGTTTCGCTCCTTCCCCTAGCCCACCGGGCCAAACTTCCTCTGAGGTTCTCCCCTGCCCTAGACCAGAACTTGCGTCTTTCTCTAGTTTCTCCCCCATCTCCCCTCATGCCCTCTCCAAGCTCTTCTTGTCTAAGAGACCCACCTCCTGCTCCCTCGACCCTATTCCCACTAAACTGCTGATCACCAAACTTCCCTTCCTGGCTCCCATATTAGCTGATATTGTTAACGGTTCTCCACGATAAGCCCACTGGCTCCCACAGCTACCTTGATTACACTTCCTCCCAACCCTCTTCCTGTAAGGTCTCTATTCTATTCTCCCAGTTTCTCCGTCTCCGTCGCATCTGTTCTGACGACGCCACCTTCCATACCAATGCTTCTGATATGTCTTCCTTAAACCCCTCCACCGTGATTGACAGGGCCCTCGACCGTGTCTGTTCCATTTCCCGCTCCTTCCCCTCCCTCCCTCCCAGAGCCATGATAGGGTTGCCCTTGTCCTGATCTTCCACCCAACCAGCCTCCACATTCAATGGATCATCCTCCACCATTTCTGCCACCTCCAGCGTGATCCCACCACCAAACACATCTTCCCCTCCCCTTTCAGCATTCGGAAAGGACTGCTCCCTCCGTGACACCCTGGTCCACTCCTGAATCACCACAAGCACCTTCCCATGCAAGAGCAGGAGATGCAACACCTGCCCTTTTACTTACCACCATCCAGGGCCCCAAACAATCCTTCCAGGTGAAACAGCGAATTACTTGTACTTCTTGCAATTTAGTATACTGTATTCGCTGCTCACAATGTGGTCTCCTCTACATTGGAGAGACCAAACGCAGATTGGGTGACATCCTTGCGGAACACCTCCATTCAGTCCGCAAGCACAACCCCAAGCTTCTGGTCACCTGTCACTTTAATTCTCCGCACCACTCCTACTCTGACCTCTCTGTCCTCAGCCTCCTATACTGTTCCAATGAAGCTCAACGTAAGCTCCAGGAACAGCACCTCATCTTTCAATTAGGCACTTTACAGCATTCCAGACTCAACATTGAGTTCAACAATTTCAGATCATAACCTCTGCCTCCATTTTTTCAGATGGCAGTTGTTGATGATTCTGCTATTCCCATTTACACCTCTTCTAGACTCATCTTTTGTTTATTTACTTAAAACATAAGAAATAGGAGCAGGAGTAGGCCATTAGGCCCCTCGAGCCTGCTCTGCCATTCAAGAAGATCATGGCTGATCTTCTACCTCAACTCCACTTTCCTGCACTATATCCCTTGATTCCCTTAATATCCAAAAATCTATCGATCTCTGTCTTGAATATACTCCATGATGCGGAGATGCCGGTGTTGGACTCGGGTGGACAAAAATGAGAAGTCACGCAACACCAGGTTATAGTCCAACAGTTTTATTTGAAATCACGAGCTTTCGGAGCGCTGCTCCTTCGTCAGGTGAAGGAGCACCGCTCCGAAAGCTCGTGATTTCAAATAAAACTGTTGGACTATAACCTGGTGTTGTGCGACTTCTCATTTTTGAATATACTCAACAACTGAGCCTCCACAGCCCTCTGGGGTAGAGAATTCCAAAGATTCACCACCCTCTGAGTGAAGAAATTTCTCATCTCAGTCCTAAATGTCCGACCCCTTATTCTGAGACTGTGACCCCTGGTTCTAGACTCCCCAACCAGGGGAAACATCCTCCCTGCATCTACCTTGTCAAGCCCTGTAATAATTTTGTATGTTTCAATGAGATCACCTCTCATTCTTCTAAACTCCAGAGAATATAAGTTTAGTCCACTCAATCTCTCCTCATAGGACAATCCCCCCATCCCAGGAATCAGTCTGGTGAACCTTCGTTGCACTCCCTCGATGGCAAGTATATCCTTCCTTAGGTAAGGAGACCAAAACTGTTCACAATACTCCAGGTGTGGTCTCACCAGGGCCCTATATAATTGCAGCAAGACATCTTTACTCTTTTATTCAAATCCTCCTGTAATAAAGGCCAACATACCATTTGCTTTCTTAATTGCTTGCTGTACCTGCATGTTAACTTTCAGTGATTCTTGTACAAGGACACCCAGGTCCCTCTGAACACCAACATTTCTCAATCTCTCACCATTTAAAAAATACTCTGCTTTTCTATTTTTCCTACCAAAGTGGATAACTTCACATTTCTCCACGTTATATTCCATTTGCCATGTTCTTGCCCATTCACTTGGCCTGTCCATATCCCCTTGAAGCCTCTTTGCATCCTCCTCACAATTTACATTCCCACCCAGCTTTGTATCAACAACAAACTTGGATATATTACATTTGGTTCCCCTCATCCAAATCATTGATATAGATTGTGAATAGCTGAGGCCCAAGCACTGATCCTTGTGGTACCCCACTAGTTGCAGCCTGCCAACTCGAAAATGACCCCTTTATTCCTCTCTGTTTTCTGTCCGTTAACCAATCCTCAATCAATGCTAGTATATTACCCCTAATCCTATGAGCCCTAATTTTGTTTAATAACCTCTGTGTGGCACCTTATCGAATGCCTTCTGAAAATCCAAATACACCACATCCACTGGTTCCCCTTATCTTTTCTGCTAGTTGCAACCTCAAAAACCTCTGACAGATTCGTCAAACATGATTTCCCTTTCATAAATCCGTGTTGACTCTGCCCAATTCTATTATTATTTTCGAAGTGCCCTGTTACCACGTCCTTAATAATTGATTCTAGCATTTTCCCTACTACTGATGTCAGGCTAACTGGTCTGTAGTTCCCCGTTTTCTCTCTCCCTCCTTTCTTAAATAGTGGGGTTAAATTTGCGACCTTCCAATCTGCAGGAACCATTCTAGAATCAATGGAATTGTGGATGACGACAACCGATGCATCCACTATCTCTATAGCCACCTCTTTCAAAACCCTAGGATGTAGACCATCAGGTCCAGGGGATGCATTGCCTTTCAGTCCCATTAATTTCTCCAGTATTATTTTTTAATCTCATTGCTGTTTGTGCGACCTTGGTGTGCACAAATTGGCAGCCCCTTTCCTACATTACAACAGTGACTGCACTTCAGAGGTACTGTACTTCATTGGTTGCAAATGCTTTGGGATGTCCGGAGGCCATGAAAGGCGTTATAGAAATGCAAGTCATTTTAGTAATGTCAGAAGTTTTTCACACAGAGGGAACGGACCTTTGGCAGTGGTGGTGAAAACCCAGGGGCTATTTAAGAAACAATTCAGGTTTCTTTCTGGATAGTTGCGCTAAGATGGGCCGAATGGCCTTCTTCATCCGCAATGGTTCACTAATGTCCAATAGGGAAGGAAATCTGCCGTCTTTACCTGGTCTGACCTATATGTGACTCCAGACCCACAGCAATGTGGTTGACTCTTAACTGCCCTCTGAAATGGCCTAGCAAGCCACTCACAGTTGTAACAAACCGCTACGAAACACAATAATAAGAATGAAACTGGACGCACCACTCGGCATCGACCTCGGCACCAGCTACGGACATGGCAACGGCACACCCAGCCCAGTCGACCCTGCAAAGTCCTCCTCACCAACATCTGGGGACTTGTGCCAAAATTGGGAGAGCTGTCCCACAGACTAGTCAAGCAACAGCCTGACATAGTCATACTCACAGAATCATACCTTTCAGCCAATGTCCCAAACTCCTCCATCGCCATCCCTGGGTATGTCCTGTCCCACCGGCAGGACAGACCCACCAGGGGTGGCGGCACAGTGGTGTACAGTCGGGAAGGAGTGGCCCTAGGAGTCCTCAACATTGACTCCGGACCCCATGAATTTTCATGGCTTCAGGTCAAGCATGGGCAAGGAAACCTCCTGCTGATTACCACCTACCGCCCTCCCTCAGCTGATGAATCAGTACTCCTCCATGTTGAACACCACTTGGAAGAAGCACTGAGAGTAGCAAGGGCATAGAATGTACTCTGGGTGGGGAACTTCAATGTCCATCACCAAGAGTGGCTCGGTAGCACCACTACTGACTAAGCTGGCCGAGTCCTGAAGGACATAACTGCCAGTCTGGGCCTGCGACAGGTGGTGAGAGAACCAACACAAGGGAAAAACCTACTTGACCTCGTCCTCACCAATCTACCTGTCGCAGATGCATCTGTCCATGACAGTACTGGTAGCAGTGACCACCGCACAGTCATTGTGCAGACGAAGTCCCATCTTCACACTGAGGACACCCTCCATCGTGTTGTGTGGCACTACCACCAGTGCTAAATGGGATAGATTCAGAACAGATCTAGCAGCTCAAAACTGGGCATCCATGAGGCACTGTGGGCCATCAGTAGCAGCAGAATTGTATTCCACCACAATCTGTAACCTCATGGCCCAGGCATATCCCTCGCTCTGCCATTATCATCAAGCCAGGGGACCAACCCTGGTTCAATAAGGAGTGTAGAAGAGCATGTCATGAGCAGCACCAGGCGTACCTAAAAATGAAGTGCCAACCTGGGGAAGCTGCAACACAGGACTACATGCATGCTAAAAAGCGGAAGCAGTATGCTATAGACAGGGCTAAGCGATCCCACAATCAACGGATCAGATCAAAGCTCTGCAGTCCTGCCACATTCAGTTGTGAATGGTGGTGGACCATTAAACAACTAACGGGAGGAGGAGACTCAATGAATATCCCCATCCTCAATGATGGTGGAGCCCAGCACGAGTGCAAAAGACAAGGCTGAAGCGTTTGCAACCATCTTCAGCCAGAAGTGCCGTGTGGATGATCCATATCGACCTACTCCTGAGGTCCCCACCATCACAGAAGCCAGTCTTCAGCCAATTCGATTCACTCCACGTGATAGCAAGAAACAGCTGAGCGCACTGGATACAGCAAAGGGTCTGGGTCCCGACAACATCCCGGCTATCGTGCTGAAGACTTGTGCTCCAGAACTAGCCGCGCCTCTAGCCAAGCTGTTCCAGTATAGCTACAACACTGGCATCTATCCGACAATGTGGAAAACTGCCCAGGTGTTTCCTGTCCACAAAAAGCAGGACAAATCCAACCCGGCCAATTACCGCCCCATCAGTCTACTCTCAGTCATCAGCAAAGTGACAGAGGATGTCATCGACAGTGCTATCAAGCGGCACTACTCACAAATAGCCTGCTCACTGATGCCCAGTTTGGGTTCCGCCAAGACCACTCGGCTCCCGAGCTGAATTCCAGAGATGAGGTAAGAGTGACTGCCGTTGACATCAAGGCAGCATTTGACCGAGTGTGGCGTCAAGGAGCCCTCGTCAAACTGAAGTCAATGGGAATCGGGGGGGAAACTCTCCACTGGCTGGAGTCATACATAGCACAAAGAAGATGGTTGTGGTGGTTGAAGGTCAATCAGCACAACCCCAGGACATTGCTGCAGGAGTTCCTCAGGGCAGTGTCCTAGGCCCAACCATCTTCAGCTGCTTCATCAATACCTTCCCTCCAACATAAGGTCAGAAGTGGGGATGTTCACTGATGACTGCACAGTGTTCGGGGCCATTCACAACTCCACAGATAATGTAGCCTGAATGGGACCGCCTGCTGCCCCTGGTCAGGTAAAGAACCGAAGATTCTCCCCCGGGACCCGCCCTCAAGGGGCTGCAGGGCGGGACTGGGTAGCGAGTTTCACGCTCACTGATCCCGGTGATAAATCCTAGTGAACCCTTTATCCCAGTGATTCTCACCAACTCCCCGTGTGGTGAAATATTCCGGAGCCCACTGACCTGTCCAACACTTTGAGCAGCCGCTTTCCTTCTCACCGGGACTCTCCTTACCCAGAACTTGCTGCCGGCACCTTGTCCCCGCTCATCTTCGGTGAGTTTGCAACCTGTGCACAGGAACAGTTTGTAATAAGCGGGATCAGAGCGGGCCACTCTCTTTAATGTGAAGATAATGGACACACAACAGGAGGGGGAACAGCAGCCGCTCGGGGGAGAAACAGAAGTAATTTTAAAGTTCCACAAAATGGATACAATAATGGGCGGAACCGAGAGAGTGAAACTATGCGAGGGATTGGTAAGTGCATCGGTGTAAATGTTTTAAATCACAAAGTACATATGTAGTTATTAGAACTAACTGAAAGACCGTCTTTTGCTCAAGTTCAGAATCAGTGCAAAGCAGCAGCTCCATGTTCAGTCCGTGCATCATTCTCTTCACTGTACCAGTCCCAAGCTGATGTCAAAGGAAAGACTTGCATTGAAACAGCGCCTTCCACAACCTCAGCATGTCCCAAAGCGCTTTTCAGCTAATCAGTTACTTTTGAAGTGTAGTCACTGCTGTAATGCAGAAAACACGGCAGCCAATCTGCGCACAGCAAGCTCCCACAGACAGAAATGTGATAATGACCGGATCATCTGTTTTAGTGATATTGGCTGAAGGATAAATATTGTCCAGGACACAGGAGAGAGCTCGCCTGCTCTTCTTCAAAATAGTGGCTGTGGCATCTTTTACATCCACGTGAGAGGGCACACGGGGCCTCGGTTTAACGTCTCATCCGAAAGACGGCACCTCCGACAGTGCAGCACTCCCTCGGTACTGCACTGGAATGTCAGCCTGGATTATGTGCTCAAGTCCCTGAAGTGGGAGTTGAATCCATGACCTTCTGACTCCGAGTACCTTACTGTGGTCTCACTAGGTCTTATAGGCTTAACTAACTGTGCTCTCCTTTAATTGTGCCAGTAGCTCTATAACTTTTGTATCCGATTCGTTTATCTGTAGCTTCAAGTTGTTTTGTTGATAAAAAGATCATTTTTAAATGAAGTTATGGGAGACCACCGGTTAAAATTCTGAAAGTGTAATTTTGTTACCAGGAGAACTGTTCTACTGCAACCATCTGCTATCACCGGAAACAAAATTGCTTTGAGTTGTTCTTGGGTACTTTTTAACGTGTTAGCTGTGACTCAGTGGGTAGCACTCTTGCCTCTGAGTCAGACGGTTGTAGGTTCATAGACCCACTCCAGAGACTTGAGCACAAAACTCCAGGCTGACACTCCCAGTGCAGTGCTGAGGGAGTGCTGCACTGTCGGAGGTGCCGTTTTTTGGACGAGACATTAAACCGAGGCCCCGTCTGCCCTCTCAGGTGGACGTAAAAGATCCCATGGCACTATTTCGAAGAAGAGCAGCGGACTTCTCCCTGGTGTCCTGGCCAATATTTATCCCTCAATCAACATCACTAAAACAGATTTTCTGGTCATTATCACGTTGCTGTTTGTGGGAGCTTGCTGTGCCAGATTGGCTGCCGTGTTTCCTACATTATAACAGTGACTACACTTCAGAAGGTACCTCATTGGCTGTAAAGTGCTTTGGGACATCTGGTGGTCGTGAAAGGCACTGTATAACTGCAAGTTCGGGACATCTGCTATGGGCTGGAGAGGAACTTGCAGTGGGAGGGGGAGGAGCCAGTGGTCGTGGTCCATGTAGGTACCAACGACATAGGTAGAACTAGGAAAGAGGTTCTGCTGAGAGAGTATGAGCAGCTAGCGGCTAAATTGAAAAGCAGAACCTCAAGGGTAATAATGTCTGCATTATTACCTGAGCCTAAATAAAATTAGAGAGATGAATGCGTGGCTCAAAGACTGGTGTGGGAGAAATGGGTTTCAATTCCTGGGGCACTGGCACCAGTACTGGGGAAAGTGGGATCTGTATCGTTGGGACGGTCTTCACCTGAACTGTGCTGGGACCAGTGTTCTGGCGAGTCGTATAACTAGGGCGGTAGAGAGGGCTTTAAACTAAATATTGGGGGCATGGGATCAAATTTGGGAAGATGTGGTAATTCAAAGATTAGAGACAAGGCAATAGAAAAAGGTATTAATATGGGAAATGATAAACAGACCGTGACAGGAAGGGATAGAGAGTACAAATCTAAGAGTAAATCAACAGATAAGGCTAGAGGTTACAAAAATAATAAAAGGACAAAACTAAAGGCTCTGCAACTGAATGCACGTAGCATTCGAAACAAACAGATAGCGCAAATAGAAATAAATAAATATGATCTGATAGCTATTACAGAAACATGGCTGCAGGATGACATAGATTGGGACCTGAATATTGAAGGGTACATGACAATTAGGAAGGACAGGAAGGTGGGAAAAGGTGGAGGGGTGGCTCTGTTAATTAATGATGGTATTAGCACAATAGTGAGGGATGACCTAAGTTCAGGAAACCAGGATGTAGAAGCGGTTTGGGTAGAGATGAGAAATAATAAAGGCAAGAAGTCACTTGTGGGAGTGGTGTACAGGCCCCCTAACACGAACTACACAGGTAGGATGGAGTATAAAGGAAGAAATAATGGGAGCTTGTCAGAAGGTTATGGCAATAATCATGGGGGATTTTAATCTGCATATAGACTGGAAAAATCAGATGGGCAAAGGTAGCATAGATGAGGAATTCATGGAATGTTTTCAGGATAGTTTCTTACAACAGCACGTTCTGGAGCCAACCAGAAAGCAGGCTATACTAGACCTGGTATTGTGCAACGAGATAGGATTAATTAATGACCTCATAGTGAAGGCGCCCCTAGGTAGCAGCAATCATAATATGATTGAATTTTACATTCAGTTTGAGAGAGAGAAGAGTGGGTCCAAGACTAGTATTTTAAACTTAAATAAGGGCAATTATGAGGGCATGAAAGCAGAGCTAGCTAAAGTGAACTGGCAAATTAGGTTAAGGGATAGGTCAATAGAGTTGCAGTGGCAGACATTTAAGGGGATATTTCAAAATACACAGAATATATACATTCCAACAAGAAAGAAAAATTCCAAGGGGAGGACCCACCATCCGCGGTTAACTAAAAAAGTTAAAGATAGTATTAAACTTAAAGAAAAAGCATATAATTGCGCAAACATGGGTGGCAGGTCAGAAGATTGGACAGAATATAAAAAGCAGCAAAGAATGACTAAAAGATTAATAAGGAGAGAAAAATTAGAGTACGAGAGAAAGCTAGCTAGAAATATAAAAACAGATAGTAAGAGTTTCTACAGATATTTAAAAAAGAAAAGAGTTAACAAAGTGAGCGTTGGTCCTATAAAAAGTGAGTCTGGGGAATTAATAATGGAAAATAAGGAGATGACAGTTGAATTGAACAGGTATTTTGCATCGGTCTTCACTATAGAGGATACAAGTAACATCCCAGGAATAGCTGCAAATCAGGAAATGGAAGGGAGGGAGGAACTCAAGAAAATTAAAATCACCTGGGAAGTGGTACTGAGCAAATTGTTGGAGCTGCGGGCTGACAAGTCCCCGGGTCCTGATGGACTTCATCCTAGGGTCTTAAAAGAAGTGTCTAGTGAGATAGTTGATGCGTTGGTTTTAATTTTCCAAAATTCCCTAGATTCAGGGAAGGTTCTATTAGATTGGAAAATAGCGAATGTAACTCCTTTATTCAAAAAAGGAGGGAGACAGAAAGCAGGAAACTACAGGCCAGTTAGCTTAACATCTGTCCTAGGGAAGATGTTAGAAGCTATTATAAAGACGTTATAGCAGGGCACTTAGAAAAGTTCAAAGTAATCAGGCAGAGTCAACATGGTTTTGTGCAAGGGAAATCATGTTTAATCAATTTATTGGAGTTCTTTGAGGAAGTAACATGTACTGTCGATAAAGGGGAACCGGTGGATGTACTGTACTTAGATTTCCAGAAGGCATTTGATAAGGTGCCACATCTAAGGTTATTGCGGAAAATAAAAGCTCATGGTGTAGGGGGTAACATATTGGCATGGATAGAAGATTGGCTAGCTAACAGGAAACAGAGAGTAGGCATAAATGGGTTGGCAAGCTGTAACAAGTGGTGTGCCACAGGGATCAGTGCTGGGGCCTCAACTTTTTACAATTTATATAAATGACTTGGATGAAGGGACCGAAGGTATGGTTACTAAATTTGTTGATGACACAAAGATAGGTAGGAAAGTAAATTGTGAAGAGGACATAAGGAGGCTACAAAGGGATATAGATAGGTTAAGTGAGTGGAGAAAGATCTGGCAAATGGAGTATAATGTTGGAAAATGTGAAGTTGTCCATTTTGGCAGGAAGGATAAAAAATAAGCATATTATCTAAATGGTGAGAGATTGCTGAGCTCTGAGATGCAGAGGGATCTGGGTGTCCTAGTGCATGAATCGCAAAAGGTTACTATGTAGGTACAGCAAGTAATTAGGAAAGCTAAGAGAATGTTATTGTTTATTGCGAGGGGAATTGAATCCAAAAGTAGGGAGGTTATGCTTCAGTTATACAGGGCATTGGTGAGACCACATCTGGAGTACTGTGTACAGTATTGGTCTCCTTATTTAAGGAAGGATGTAAATGCGTTGGAAGCAGTTCAGAGAAGGTTTACTCGACTAATACCTGGAATGGGCGGGTTGTCTTATGAGGAAAGGTTGGACAGGCTAGGCTTGTATCCGCTGGAGTTTAGAAGAGTAAGAGGTGACTTGATTGAAACATATAAGATCCTGAGGGGTCTGGACAGGATGTTTCCTCTTCTGGGAGAATCGAGAACTAGGGGTCACTGTTTAAAAATAAGGAGTCGCCCATTTAAGACAGAGATGAGGAGAAATCTTTTCTCAGAGGGTCGTGAGTCTTTGGAACTCTTCCTCAGAGGGCGGTGGAAGCAGAGTCTTTGAATATTTTTAAGGCAGAGGTAGATAGATTCTTGGTAAGCAAGGGGGTGAAAAGTTATCGGGGGTAGGCAGGAATGTGGAGTAATCGGATCAGCCATGATCTTAGTGAATGGCAGAGCAGGCTCGAAGGGCCGAGTGGCCTACGCCTGCTCCTATTTCGTATGTTCGTATGTAAGTCTTTCTTTTTAATTTGTGTGTAGTTGTTAACAGCTGATAGGGTTTTTTTTAAAACTTCAAACCTGGGAAAACACAATAGTTCCACCAGCATTTGCAAAGTCACCATTTGGAGTGTAAATCCTCATCAAAATTGGAAGCTGAGTATGATACCATATGACTCACTGGGGCAAAAACAAAATACTGCGGATGCTGGAAATCTGAAACAAAAACAGAAAATGCTGAAAATACTCAGTAGGTCAGGCAGCATCTGTGGAGAGAGAAACAGAGTTAATGTTGCAGGTCGATAACCTTTCATCAGAACTGGAAAAAGTTAGAGATGTAACACGCTTTAAGTGGTGGTGAGAGGATAAAGAGCGGCCCAAGAGCGGACCTGAATTAAAGCAGCGGCAGCATCGTTAGGATAAAGAGCGGCCCAAGAGCGGACCTGAATTAAAGCAGGGCTGAGAGGATAAAGAGCGGCCCGAGAGTGGACCTGAATTAAAGCAGGGCTGAGACGATAAAGAGCGGCCCGAGAGTGGACCTGAATTAAAGCAGCGGCGAGAAGATAAAGAGCGGCCCGAGAGTGGACCTGAATTAAAGAAGTGGCAGCGGCGAGAGGACCGAGAGCGGACCTGAATTAAAGCAGCGGCAGTGGTGAGAGGGTAAAGACAGGCCCGAGAGCGGACCTGAATTAACATAGAAACATAGAATCTAGGAGCAGGAGTAGGCCATTCGGCCCGTCGAGCCTGCTCCGCCATTCAATACGATCATGGCTGATCATCCAAATCCAGTACCCTGTCCCTGCTTTAATCCCCACAGTACACATATCCCACCCTACCCCTGTAACCCCACGTATTTAATTGCCCCTAACATATCCCATCCTATCCCCATAACCCCACATATTTAATCCCCCCTAACACTAAGGGTCAATTTATCATAGCCAAATCAACCTAACCCACACATTTTTGGACTATGGGAGGAAACCGGAGCACCCGGAGGAAACCCACGCAGACACAGGGAGAATGTGCAAACTCCACACAGACAGTCACCCGAGGTCAGATTCGAACCCGGGTCTCTGGCGCTGTGAGGCACCAGTGCTAACCACTATGCCACCGTGTTGCCCACTAAGGCAGGGCTGAGAGGATAAAGAGCGGTCCGAGAGCGGAGCTGAATTAAGGTAGGGCTGAGAGGATAAAGAGCGGTCCGAGAGTGGAGCTGAATTAAGGCAGGGCAGAGAGGATAAAGAGCGGTCCGAGAGCGGACCTGAATTAAGGCAGGGCTGAGAGGATAAAAAGGAGCCCAAGAGCGGACCTGAATTAAAGCAGCGGCAGCGGCGAGAGGATAAAGAGCGGCCCGAGAGCGGACCTGAATTAAAGCAGCGGCGAGAGGATAAAGAGCGGCCCGAGAGTGGACCTGAATTAAAGCAGCGGCAGTGGCAAGAGGATAAAGAGCGGCCCGAGAGCGGACCTGAATTAAAGCAGTGGTGAGAGGATAAAGAGCGGCCCGAGAGCGGACCTGAATTAAAGCAGTGGTGAGAGGATAAAGAGCGGCCCGAGAGCGGACCTGAATTAAAGCAGCGGCAGTGGCGAGAGGATAAAGAGCGGCCCGAGAGTGGACCTGAATTAAAGCAGCGGCAGTGGCGAGAGGATAAAGAGCGGCGCGAGAGCGGACCTGAATTAAAGCAGCGGCAGTGGCGAGAGGATAAAGAGCGGCCCGAGAGTGGACCTGAATTAAAGCAGCGGCAGTGGCGAGAGGATAAAGAGCGGCCCGAGAGCGGACCTGAATTAAGGCAGTGGTGAGAGGATAAAGAGCGGCCCGAGAGCGGACCTGAATTAAAGCAGTGGTGAGAGGATAAAGAGCGGCCCGAGAGTGGACCTGAATTAAAGCAGCGGCAGTGGCGAGAGGATAAAGAGCGGCCCGAGAGCGGACCTGAATTAAAGCAGTGGCAGCGGCGAGAGGATAAAGAGCGGCCCGAGAGCGGACCTGAATTAAAGCAGTGGCAGCGGCGAGAGGATAAAGTGCGGCCCGAGAGTGGACCTGAATTAAAGCAGCGGCAGCGGCGAGAGGATAAAGAGCGGCCCGAGAGTGGACCTGAATTAAAGCAGCGGCGAGAGGATAAAGAGCGGCCCGAGAGCGGAGCTGAATTAAAGCAGCGGCAGTGGCGAGAGGATAAAGAGCGGCCCGAGAGCGGACCTGAATTAAAGCAGCGGCAGTGACGAGAGGATAAAGAGCGGCCCGAGAGCGGAGCTGAATTAAAGCAGCGGCAGAGGCGAGAGGATAAAGAGCGGCCCGAGAGCGGACCTGAATTAAAGCAGCGGCAGCGGCGAGAGGATAAAGAGCGGCCCGAGAGCGGACCTGAATTAAAGCAGCGGCAGCAGCGAGAGAATAAAGAGCGGCCCGAGAGCGGACCTGAATTAAAGCAGCGGCAGTAACGAGAGGATAAAGAGCGGCCCGAGAGCGGACCTGAATTAAAGCAGCGGCAGCGGCGAGAGGATAAAGAGCGGCCCGAGAGTGGACCTGAATTAAAGCAGCGGCAGTGACGAGAGGATAAAGAGCGGCCCGAGAGCGGACCTGAATTAAAGCAGCGGCAGCGGCGAGAGGATAAAGAGCGGCCCGAGAGTGGACCTGAATTAAAGCAGCGGCAGTGGCGAGAGGATAAAGAGCGGCCCGAGAGCGGACCTGAATTAAAGCAGCGGCAGTGACGAGAGGATAAAGAGCGGCCCGAGAGCGGACCTGAATTAAAGCAGTGGTGAGAGGATAAAGAGCGGCCCGAGAGCGGACCTGAATTAAAGCAGCGGCAGCGGCGAGGCTCCGATTCAAAAACAACAACAAAAAATCAGAGTGACATCACAGGAGAGCAGGTAGGTGATTGGTTGGTGAATATTACAGTTTTTTGCTCTCTGAGCAAGGGAAGGGGTTTAAATTAAGAGCTGAGAAATTGTAACTTGCTGGTACTTATTAAATTAATAACTTAAACTAGATAAAATAATCAAACAATAAAACTAAAATATCGATTGAATAAAACCTGTAACTAATTAATTAATAAATAAAACAAGGTTTGAGATGGCAGGGCAGGTGGTGTGTCATAACTGCAGCATGTGGGAGTTTGTGGAGACCTGCGAGATCCCGAACAACCACATCTGCAGGAAGTGTCTGCAACTCGAACTTCGGCTCAGAGTTGTTGAGCTGGAGTACAAGCTGCAGACATTGCGACACAAAGCTGGGTGGGCGTGTGTGCTGTGAGGAGGATGCAGAGAAACTCCAGTATAATTTGGACAGGTTGGGTGATATGGCAGATGCATGGCAGATGCAGTATAATGTGGATAAATGCAAGGTTATCCACTTTGGTGGCAAAAACAGGAAGACAGATTATTATCTGAATGGCAATAGATTGGGAAAAGGGGAAGTGCAACGAGATCTGGGAGTCCTTGTGCACCAGTCGCTGAAGGTAAGCATGCAGGTGCAGCAGGCGGTTAAGAAGGCAAATGGTATGTTGGCCTTCATAGCGAGAGGATCCGAGTACAGGAGCAAGGATGTCTTGCATTTTGTGTGCAGTTTTGGTCGCTTTATCTGAGGAAGGATGTTCTTGCCATGGAGGGAGTGCAGTGAAGATTTACCAGACTGATACCTGGGATGGCAGGAATGACGTATGAAGAAAGATTGGGTCGATTAGGCTTATATTCGCTGGAGTTTAGAAGAATGAGAGGGGATCTCATTGAAACTTATAAAATTCTAACAGGACTAGACAGACTAGATGCAGGAAGGATGTTCCCGATGGCGGGGGAGTCCAGAACCAGGGGTCACAGTCTAAGATAAGGGGAAAGCCATTTAGGACTGAGATGAGGAGGAATTTCTTCACCCAGAGTGGTGAACCTGTGGAATTCTCTACCACAGAAGGCAGTTGAGGCCAATTCATTAAATATATTCAAGAAGGAGATAGATATATTTCTTAAGGCTAAAGGGATCAAGGGATATGGGAGAAAGCAGGGACAGGGTACTGAATTTGGATGATCAGCCATGATCTCATTAAATGGCGGCGCAGGCTCGAGGGGCCGAATGGCCTACTCCTGCTCCTATCTATGCTTCTATGCGATGCATCAGGGAGGGGGAGAATTACCTGGACACTTTGTTCCAGGAGGCAGTCACACCCTTTAGGTTAAGTAGTACTTTAGAGTTCGTCAGTGGTCAGGGACAGGAGGGTGTGACCGCGAGTCAGGAAGGTATGGTGACCCAGGATGTAGTGTTGGAGGAGCCTCAGCCCTTGACCTTGTCCAACAGGTACGAGGTACTTTCTGTATGGATGTGGAAAAGGACTGCAGGGAGGCTGGGGCAAACTGACCACGGCACTGTGTTACAGGGGGCCATCCAAGTGAGGGGAGAAGGAAGGAATGTAGTAGCAGTAGGGGACAGTATAATCAGGGGGATAGATACTGTTCTCTGGAGCCGTGAAAGAGATTCCGAAGGCTGTGTAACCTGCCCCAGTGCCAGGGTTAAGGATATCTCCTTGCAGCTGGAGAAGAACTTGGAGTGGGAGGGGGAGCCAGTTGTCGTTGTCCATGTAGGAACCAATGACATAGGTGGAACTAAGAATAAGGTTCTGCTGAGGGAGTTTGAGGAGCTAGGATCTAAATTAATAAGCAGAACCTCAAGGGTAATAATCTCTGGATTACTACCTGAGCCACACACACATTGGCATAGGGTCAAGCAGATCAGGGAGTTAAATGTGTGGCTCAAAGAGTGGTGTGGGAAGAAGGGGTTTCAATTCATGGGGAAAGAGGGAGCTGTTCCATCGGGACGGGCTCCACTTAAACCAGGCTGGGACCAGCATCCTGGCAATCGAATAGATAAGGCTTTAAACTAAAAAAGGTGGGGCGGGGGGGGGGGTCAGGTGAGGGGAAATTTAGAAATCTATAGAGAAAGGTCAAGGCAATAGAGCAGTGTAGTGGTTTGGGTAAAAATAAGCAGAGTGTGACAGGAAGGGACAGAGAGTTTAACGGTAACAGTGCAACAGAGAATAAGGTCAAAGCAGGGAATAATGGTTAAAAAATTAAATTAAAGGCTCTTTATCTGAATACACAAAGCATTCATAACAAGATAGATGAACTAGTGGCACAAATAGAGATAAATTGGTTTGCTCTAATAGCCATTACAAAGACATGGTTGGAGGTGACCAAGGTTGGTAACTAAATATTCCAGGGTACTTGACATCTCAAAAAGACAGGCAGAATGGAAAAGTGGGGGGTGCGCGTCGCCCTGATAATAAAGGATGACATAAGGACAGTAGAGAGAAAGGATCTCGGCTCGGAAGATCAGGAAGTAGAATCAGTATGGGTGGAGATAAGGAATAATAAGGCACAGAAAACACTGGTGGGAGTAATATATAGGCCCCCTAACAGTAGCTATACCGTTGGACAGAATATTAATCAAGAAATATTAGGCGCTTGTAACAAAGGTAATGCAATAATCGTGGGGGACTTTAATCTTCATATAGACTGGATAAATCAAATTGGCAAAGATAGTCTGGAGGACGAGTTCATGGAATGCATTCGGGACAGTTTCCTAGAACAATATGTCATGGAACCAACCAAGGAACAGGCTACTTTAGATCTTGTTTTGCGTAATGAGACAGGGTTAATTAGCAATCTCATAGTAAAGGATCCTCTGGGGCAGAGTGATCATAATATTAAGTTTGAGAGTGACTTGCCGAAGTCTGAAACTACAGTCTTAAACTTAAATAAAGCCAATTACATAGGTATGGGGGCGAGTTGGCTAAGATATATTGGAAAATAGATTAAAAGATATGGCGGTAGATAAGCAGTGGCTAGCATTTAAAGAAATATTTCATAATTCTCAACAAAAATACATTCCATTGAGAAACAAAAACTCCATGGGAAAAGTGATCCATCCGTGGCTAACTAAAGAAGTTAAGGATAGCATTAGATTGAAAGAAGAAGCTTATAATGTTGTGAAGAATAGTAGTAAGCCTGAGGATTGGGAGAGTTTCAGAAACCAGCAAAGGTTGACCAAAAAATTGATAAAAAGGGAAAAAATAGACTATGAGAGAAAACTAGCAAGAAATATAAAAACAGATTGTAAGAGCTTCTACGAGTATGTAAAAAGAAAGAGAGGAGCAAAAGTAAATGTTGGTCCCTTAGAGGCTGAGACAGGGAAAATTATTATGGGGAATAAGGAAATGGCAGAAACGTTAAACAAATATTTTGTATCTGTCTTCACAGTAGAAGACACAAAAAGCATACCAAAAATGGTGGGGAACCAATGGTCTAATGAGGGTGAGGAACTTAACGTAATTCATTTAAGTAGAGAAAAAGTACTAGCGAAACTAAAGAGACTAAAAGCCAACAAATCCCGTGGACCTGACGGACTACATCCTAGGGTTCTAAAAGAGGTGGCTGAAGAGATAGTGGATGCATTGGTTTTGATCTTCCAAAATTCCCTAGATTCTAGAACGGTTCAGCGGATTGGAAGGTCGCAAATGTAACACCGCTATTCAAGAAAGGAGGTAGAGAGAAAACAGGGAACTACAGCCAGTTAGCCTGACATCAGTCGTCGGGAAAATGCTGGAATCCATTGTTAAGGTAGTGGTATCAGGGCACTTAGAAAATCATAACACAATTACATAGGATATGTAATTATGTTATGATTTTCATATCCTATGTAATCATGTTAGGATTTTCTAAGTGCCCTGATACCACTTCCTTAACAATGGATTCCAGCATTTTCCCAACGACTGATGTCAGGCTAACTGGCCTGTAGTTCCCTGTTTTCTAGGCAGAGTCAATATGGTTTCATGAAAGGGAAGTCGTGTTTGGCAAATTTATTAGAGTTTTTTGAGGATGTAACTAGCAGGGTAGATAAAGGGGAATCGGTGGATGTAGTATATTTGGATTCCCAAAAGGCATTCGATAAGGTGCCACATAAAAGGTTATTACACAAGATAAAGGCTCATGGGGTTGGGGGTAATATATTAGCTTGGATAGAGGATTGGTTTAAGGACAGAAAACAGAGAGTAGGGATAAATGGGTCTTTTTCAGGTTGGCAGGCTGTAACTAGTGGGGTGCCGCAAGGACCAGTGCTGGGGCCTCAGATATTTACAATCTATATTAATGACCTAGATGAAGGGACCGAGTGTAATGTATCCAAGTTTGCTGATGATACAAAGCTAGGTGGGACAGGAAGCTATGAGGAAAACACAAGGAGTCTGCAAAGGGATATAGATAGACTAAGTGTGTAGGCAATAAGGTGGCAGATGGAGTATAATGTAGGGAAATGTGAGGTTATTCACTTTGGTAGGAAGAATAGAAAAACAGAATGGGGGAGAAATTCGGTATCGCCCCGTTTGGGGCGCAATTATTGGCTGGTCGCAAAGTTTAGCGCCTGGTGCAAATTATCGCCTCCGACTGCAAACTTGGCTTCTATCGCCCCCGGAGGTGATTGGAGCGCTAAATCAGGCGCTACACACCTGTCTTAAGGCGCTAACGCCGAGGAGCGAGGCACTAACTCAGAGCGCTGGCGAAGCTCATGTGATATCAGTCAGCAATGGAACACAGACACACTAGCGCCGGCCAGTTCTTAAAGGGGAGATCGATCTTGCTCTCCATCCACACCCTGATCATTGCAGCCTTGAATCTCGGCTTGGAGAGACCTGTACATCAAATCTGCTGGAAAGAACAATGGAGGCGCCCGGGGAAAGAGCTCAGAGTGCAGCCCCCCACAGTCTCTTCTAAATCGATGCAAGGAAGGTCAAATCAAAATGATTCTGCAAAGTGCTGCTCAGTAGCCAAAACTCCTTCACACAGCGTTTAATCTCTCCAGAAGTCAGTCTCTCTCTCTCTCTCTCTCTCTCTCTCTCAGAATGCGTGGTGCAAAAATGTCACCGACAAAAAAAGGCAGGAAGTGGTCGCCTTTAAATAGCACTCCGCCAGTCCCTTCCTGACTGCAAAACGTTCCCCTCAACCTGTCGTTGCTAGCGGCAGGCGGAAAGGCAGGGGACGCCACATAATATCCGGTCTGGGGCGCTACCGGGGCGTTGCGCACTCGACTGACGTCACGATCTGCGGTTGCAGGAGATTGTGGCGGTAGTGTTCAGCGCCGCCGCAAAATGTCTGGTTAATTTTGCGAGCGGCGCAAAAATCGCCGCACCCGGGCGCTAGTTGCTTTACACCCCATTAGCGCCCTCTTAGGGCGCTAACGGGAGGCGCAAAGCAACCGCATTTTTCACCCAATATTTTTTAAATGGTGAGAAACTTTTAAATGTTGGTGTTCAGAGCGATTTGGGTGTCCTTGTGCAAGAAACACAGAAAGCTAGCATGCAGGTACAGCAAGCAATAAGGAAGGCAAATGGCATGTTGGCCTTTATTGCAAGGGGGTTGGAGTATAAGAGTAAGGAAGACTTGCTACAATTGTACAGGGCCTTGGTGAGACCACACCTGGAGTACTGTGCACAGTTTTGGTGTCCTTATCTAAGGAAGGATATAGTTGCCTTGGAGGCGGTGCAATGAAGGTTCACTAGATTGATTCCTGGGCTGAGAGGACTGTCCTATGATGAGAGATTGTTTAGAATGGGCCTGTACTCTCTGGAGTTTAGAAGAATGAGAGGTGATCTGATTGAAACATACAAGATTCTGAAGGGGATTGACAGGGTAGATGCTGAGAGGTTGTTTTCCCTGGCTGGAGTGTCTAGAACTAGTGGGCATAGTCTCAGGATAAAGGTTAGGCCATTTAAAACCGAGATGAGGAATTTCTTCATTCAGAGGGTTGTGAATCTTTGGAATTCTCTGCCCCAGAGGGCTGTGAATGCTGAGTCTTTGAGTATATTCAAGGCTGAGAGATAGATTTTTGGACTCTAGTGGAATCAAGGGATATGGAGATCAGGCAGGAAAGTGGAGTTGAGGTCGATGATCAGCAATGACCTTAATGAATGGCGGAGCAGGCTCGAAGGACCATATGGCCTACTCCTGCTCCTATTTCTAATGATCTTAAGCAAGTGCAGAGGAAGGGAAAGGGGGATCATAGGAATAGGAGTAGGCCATTTAGCCCCTCGAGCCTGTTCTGCCATTCAATTAGATCATGGCTGATCTGCGACGTAACTCCATGTACCCGCCTTTGCGCCATATCCCTTAATACCTTTGGTTAACAAAAATCTATCAGTCTCAGATTTAAAATGAACAATTGATCTAGCATCAATCGCCATTTGCGGAAGAGAGAGTTCCAAACTTCGACCACTCTTTGTGTGTAGAAGTGTTTCCTAACTTCACTCTTGAAAGGTCTGGCTCTAATTTTTAGACTATGCCCCCTGGTCCTAGACAATCCGACCAGTGGAAATAGTTTCACTCTATCCACCCTATCTGTTCCCCTTAATATCTTGAAAAGTTCGATCAATCACCCCTTCTAAATTCTAGGGGAGGAAAGAACAAAAGGGAAGGACTGTAATACGGTGGAAAGCAGCAGTGATTAAATGTACAATGCAAAAGGGGATGGTAATTGAACAAGTAGGGAAACAAAAGATGGGTCGAGAGGAGGTGTAAATTGCAATAGCAGAATCACTGGGGACAATTTTAACTGTTAGAAACTGACTGGTTTTGGTGCAATGCTGGTTTTAAACTCCGCCTGATTTCACTGTCCATTGAAGTCAATTTGCATTTGAATGAATCACTACTAACAGTTTCCATCGTCTTCCTCGGGAATTTGTTCCACAGATTGACCACTCACTCACTGAAATATTGTTTCCGTAGATTAGTTTTGATATCAGCTAAGGCTTCTTCCACCACCTTGGAGGACAAGGGCAGCAGGCGCACGGGCACACCTTCACCTCCAAGTTCCCCTCCAAGTCACACACCTTCCTGACTTGGACATATATCGCCGTTCCTTCATCGTCGTTGGGTCAAAATCCTGGAACTCCCTGACTCTTGGTCAGAACTGGAAAGAGAAAGAGAAGCAGGATATTTTATAGAATTAAGCAGAAAGAAGAGTCAACGGTCAGGTCTGCCACTAATTAACACAGAGAAGCAATTAATAGTCTTCAAACAGGTAGTTTAAAAAGCTGCGGAGGTGAAAAATTGCTGGATGATGCACAACTCAATAAGGCAACCATAGGCATTAAAAAGACAAAAAGGGGAGTGGAAAAGAAGGCTGAGCATGGAAGGAAAATAGAGGATAAAAACAGAAAACGGTGGAAACATCTGCAAGTCAGGAGGAATCTGTGGAAAAAGGGAATGTTTCAGGTCTATAACTCTTTGTCAGAACTGGAAGATGGTACAGATGAACAGTTTATCAGGAGGAACAGAGCAAGGGTGCTGGGGGAAGAAAGAAAAACCACCACATACATAAGAGAAAAGAATGAACTGTAAAGTGATTGGGTGGACAACAGGAGATGATTAAAGGACAGAAGCGATAATAGCATAAGACAAAAGGAGGCACGATCAGAGAAATTGGAGAAATAAAAGATATATACGGGACCAAAAGAATGGGTGAATAGTTAAAACAGAATAGCAGAGGGGGAAGGAATCGTGGAAAAACTGGAAAAGCAGAGATGGCTTCAGTGGCCCAGGAGTGTGCTGGAAGAAAAACTGGCGGGTAGACACCAGGGGTGCAGCCCGTTCATCTGTGACGTCTTCCAGTTCGGACAAAGGCCACAAGACTTGATACATTAACTTATTCCTTTCTCCACAGATGCTGCTTGGCCTGCTGCGAGTTTCCAGCTTTTTCTGTTTTTGATTCAGATTTTTGTTTCTGCGATATTTTGCTTTTTTATTTGGCTGAGGAAAATGGGGGAAGACTGCTAAAGTCTGAAGTGGGTGAAGTCACTGTTCAGAACAGAGCCCTGGAAAGTGCTCAACAGAAAGATAAGGTCTGGGATCTTCCAGTCCCCTTTCACCAATTTCTAGATGGAGCAGGCCGCGAATTGGACGGGGTCCCCCCACCCCCCAGCTGCTCTCCTATCCATTGGGAGTTCTCGCTGCTGACCTTCACTATTCTTGCCCACATATGGGACATATTTTAATAAGATGTTAGAATCATACAGCACAGGAGGCCATTCAGCCCATTGTGCCTGTGGTGGCTCTTTGAAAGAGCTATCCAATTAATCCCACTCCTCCCGCCCGCTCTTTCCCCATAGCCAATGTTCCCTGTAATTTTTTTGGGTGCGTGGGCCCTTTAACTGGCTGCGCGGCCCATTCAATTTTTCGCGCTTGAGCAGTTAGTTCCATTGTAAATCGGTGAGCGGCCTGCGTGAGATCTCCAGACTGCTACGCGGCCGTGCAGCTTCACAGGAACGTTACCCATAGCCCTACAAATTTTTTCCCTTCAAGTATTTATCCAATACCCTTTTGAAAGTTACTATTGACTCTGCTTCCACCGCCCTTTCAGGCTGTGCATTCCAGATCATACAACTCGATGCGTGAAAAAATATTTCCTCCTGTCGCCCCTGGTTCTTTTGCCACTGTTAAAGAAAGGAATGCATCAGCCTGTGTTTCCCATTATCTGCCCCATAGCAACACTGGACACAAGGGATGCCTGTTTGTCCCTGGCATTCAGCTTTGCTAACATTTCTTTCACTTCTTATTTCAGGCAGAAATTGCTAAAACAGCAGAATTCAATGAAGCTCAAAACCAGTTCAGTGTTCCAGAAATAATTTCACATGAGTGCTCTTTCAAACAGTTTCCTTTCTGGAAACTTCCTGCTGTTTATGAAACTTACAACATCCTCATTTTTAAAAGAGAAACTGCCTTCATTTCAGAAATGGAGAAAAGATGGAAGCAATCTTGTTCAGTATTATTTGCCACTTTTGCGTACAGCGACACCTCTCTTTCTCCTTCCTGAAGGTGGTGACTTCTGCTGGGCTACAGTTTCCACACTGCCAAGAATCCACCAGTACTTTACCATTGACCAGAAACTTAACTGGACCAGCCACATAAATAGTGTGGCAACAAGAGCAGGTCAGAGGCTGGGTATTCTGTGGCAAGTAACTCGTCTCCTGACTTCCCAAAGCCTTTCCACCATCTACAAGGCACAAGTCAGGAGTGTGATGGAATACTCCCCACTTGCCTGGATGAGTGCAGCTCCAACAACACAAGAAGCTCGACACCATCCAGGACAAAGCAGCTCGCTTGATTGGCACCCCATCCACCACCTTAAACATTCACTCCCTCCACCACCGGCGTACCATGGCTGCAGTGTGTACCATCTACAAGATGCACTGCAGCAACTCGCCAAGGCTTCTTCGACAGCATCTTCCAAACTGTGACCTCTTCCACCTAGAAGGACAAAGGCAGCACACGCATGGTAACACCACCACCTCCAAGTTCCCCTCCAATTCGCACTCCATCCTGACTTAGAAGTATATCGCCGATCCTTCATCGTCTCTGGGTCAAAATCCTGGAAGTCCCTACCTAACAGCACTGTGGGAGTACCTTCACCATATGGACTGCAGCGGTTCAAGAAGGCGGCTCACCACCACCTTCTCGAGGTCAATTAGGGATGGGCAATAAATGCTGGCCTTGCCAGTGACGCTCACATCCCAGGAACAAATTTTTTTAAAAAAATTTCATCCAAGTTGTCTTCAGGTGTCAACCTTGGAAATGAGCAAGCCAAGTCTGAACCTGTCCTCATTCAACTTGCACACATGTATACTCTCCAGTAGAAGTCACTGGATGAAGATCAGGAGGGAGCACAGAGGCTGATGTCCCCATACCACTCATGAGGGTCACTGTGACCAGCTGTAACACCCTCACCACTGCGCCAGCTGTGGTCAGCAAAATCAACACACATTAGGTGTTGAAACTTAACCTTATGGTTTCTAGTGTTCAGAACTACACCTTGCAGTGCATGGAGAGAACTTTACAATACTTTTCAACGCCAATAGTATCACCAAAAATTAATTGTTTGGCAAACACACAAAAAAATGTGTTTAAATGAAGATCTTGCACAAGGGGATTAAGACTTTATATTCTGGTTAACTCCTAACCTGGCCTCAGCTGGAGTATTGTGGACAATTCTTGGGACCACACCTCAAGAAAGATGTAAAGACCTTAGAAAGGTCACAGAGGAGCTTTACCAGGATGTTACAAAGGCTGCGGGACTTCAGTTATGAGAAGAGATTGGAAAAGTTAGGACTGTTCTCCTCGGAAAAGAGGTTAAGAGGCGACCTAGTAGCGGTTTTCAAGAGTTTTTGACAGAGTAGATAGAGAAAAACTATTTCCTCTGGTGATTGGGCGAACAACCAGTTGTCTTAGATTTAAAATCATTGGCAAAAGATCTAGAGGGGAGATGAGGAGAAATTTTTTCCGAGTTGTCAGGATCTGGAACTCTACCAGAAAAGGTGGTCGAAACTGATTCCTTATCTAATTTTATAAAGGAGTTACAAAGAAAAAGACTTGCATTTCTTTAGCGCCTTTCACATCCACTGGACGTCTCAAAGCGCTTTATACCCAATGAAGTACTTTTGGAGTGTAGTCACTGTTGTAATGTAGGAAACGCGACGGCCAAATTGCACTCAGCAAGCTCCCACAAACAGCGATGTGATAATCTGTTTTTGTCATGTTGATTGAGGGATAAATATTGGCCAGGACACCGGGGATAACTCCCCTGCTCTTCTTCAAAATAGTGCCATGGGGTCTTTTATGTCCACCTGAGAGGGCAGACGGGGCCTCGGTTTAACGTCTCATCCAAAAGACGGCACCTCCGACAGTGCAGCACTGGGAGTTTCAGCCTAGATTTTTGTGCTCAAGTTCCTGGAGTGGAACTTGAACCCACAACCTTCTGACTCAGAGGCGAGAGTGCTACCCACTGAGCCACAGCTGACACTGTTTTGACAAAAAACAGGCTTAGACTAAGCACGACTGCTCTGTTAAAGAGCCAGCACAGGCACGAATGGCCTCCTTCTGTGCTGCAAGTTTCTATAATTCTATAAAGCCTCCAGCAAGCACAGAATAGGGAGCAGCAGCCACGAGACGAAGGTGTGGCCCTCCTTCTACCTCCTCCTCGGTGAGCTACAACCATGCAAAGTGCTTCATGTTACCAGCATGAAAGAAAATCTACAAACGTCTCCTCCTGAGCCTCAGGATATTTGTTCAGGATGGAACAAGCTTACAACCTCGTGACTGGAAACCAAGCTCGCGTTCGCTAGTTATTCTCAATTTCACATTTCCATTCATAAACAGCAAAATCATTCAAATTAGATGCCAATAAAATATATGAGAAGTCACACAACACCAGGTTATAGTCCAACAGATTTATTTAATTTTACAATTAAAGTAAAATTAAATAAATCTGTTGGACTATAACCTGGTGTTGTGCGACTTCTCATTTTTGTCCACCCCAGTCCAACGCCGGCATCTCCACATCATGACAATAAAATATATGGGGAAGAGAAAAAAAATAGTTGCAAGAAACTATTTATTTAAAATGTTGTTACATCCCACCACTTCTTGTTAATAGTAGAATATTGTTCACAATACTGGCAAGAACTAACATACCCCAGTATAGCAATGTGTCTGCAAATTTGCATGAAAAAAGATACTTCAAAATCAAACGGTGTTACTGAGCAAACTATTTGAGGCATTCCATTTTTAGGGATGGTGACTATTTTTCACCTTCTTTGGGATCCAGCTTCAAATTTAACCCAAATACATAGGATAAAATTCTCAGTGGCTGGTCGAGCTCCGAAGTAATGGCAGTGACAATCCAGATGCCAGTACAGAGGGATTCACAACACAAAATGTTACTGCAAGCAAAATGTGAAATCTGAGAGGGCCGAAGGGCTGGTAGTGGAGGTTCGAGCGGCGTGTGGAACCTGGCAACGTGTCAGCATAATAGAGTAGTGTACAGTGCTAGGTTAGACCTTCACGGTACCATACCTTTAGACTGTGGATGTGAGAAGCAATCATGGGGTGCAAAAACATGTGCATAAAGATGACAAAAGACAAATCACTGCATTTAACGTAAAGCTGCAACAAGGCTTATATTGCACTTGTATACTGTCCTATACAGTGAAATCAGTACCTTCATGTGTTGATCTGTCATAGCAGTCGCCAATTAAGTTACGAAAGAGAGTCCAACAGAGATAATAAGTGAAGCCCATCTCTTACACAAATACACTTCATTTGTAACATATAAATGCAAATGCAAGACACATTTTTTACTATACAGATGACAACTTTGGTTTCCTCAGACACATTATGGGAACAAGGACATTACACTTTGAATACTGGGACTGATACTTGGTCTTAAAACCGCCTCCAGCATCTTACAAATAGGCATTATGGTGGGTACTGACTAACAATTCAGTTGTTGGGACATCTGGATCGGACAGCTATCTGCCTTAACCAAACAATTTGGTTCACTTTGCAAGGTGACTTCTCAATAAAAGGCTGTATCGTGTTCCCCGTACAGGAGAATGACTTTTCCTGCTGGATTCTCCTATGCAGTCTGACAAGATGTCTCTAAAACTAAGTTTTGCATGTCCGACAGAGCAGCCTCCAGAGATTTTGAAAACCATTCTGCGTTAGTCTCTTCACAACAGTTGAAGGCAGAGACAGAGAAATTGATATGATCTTCTAGGGGATTGTACCAGACACCATATCCATCTGGCACCATGGGACCAAAGCACATCACGCAGTCCGTTCTGGCGGGCACCTATACAGGAGAAAAGGATCAACATTAGGGCCAATCTTTCAACATCAAAACAGCTAACACATGCATTGTACATGAATTACCTCCACCTCTACCAGGCTTACCATTTTGGACTCTGCAAGCTCAGGCAACTGAAACTACACCTTGCTATCCCCACCCCATCCTCACAGCTTTACGCCTGACTCCTGTCTCAGAGATTGAGCCTAGGTCAAAGTGTCTGATCCTGGATGACTGCAGAAGCTGCCAGGATTAATCACAGACTGGATTGCAGTTTCTTCAGTAAATCGGACCAGCCAAAGCTCGTAAGTCAGAGAGGAACAAAGGGTGATCGATGAGAGGTGCATTGGTTGGGTTGTGGTTAGCAAGATGATAAAAGAATGAACATGCACAGCTCAGTATACAAATGTCGAGTTCTCTTCATCAAACCAGAAAGCTACTGGCATGCAAATTAGGCACAGGCATTGACAAGGAAGGGCGGTACCTTGGACTGCAATTCGAGATTTGTCTGAACTTGGCTCTGTTCAGAGTCGGAAGGTTATGGGTCCAAGCTCCACTCCCAGAACCAAAGACATAATCGAGGCTGACAATTACAGCACCCACTCAGAACTGTGCTGGACAGTGGAGTCATCCTTTGGGTGAGATGCTAAACCAAGCACTCATCTGCCTGCCCCAGAGGTTCAAGAAGAATAGCTAGTTCTCACAATGCCCTGGTCAACATTCCTCCTTCCACCAACACCACCAAAAATAGATCACTGATCATTTACCTCATTCCTGTTTGTGGGACCATGCTGTGCACAAAATGCCTGCTGCATTCAAAGTAGTTCACTGTACGTGCTGAGACAAAATGATGGGTGCTATATAAATGCAAGACTTTCTTTTCCTACACCAGCATGAAAGAGTGCACCTGATGGCACCCAACCTCTGCTGCCCTCCAATTATGCCTGGCCAGAAATGTTGCAACACTTCCAGACTAGTTTAGTGCCTAGCAATGCGCCACATGAACATTATAGCCTAGATTTCCTGCTCATTCATAGCCAATCAAAAAAAAAGCTCCACATTCACAGAGACCTTTCATCACTTTCAGTGTAATTTGTGAATGGTTTTGCCTCCTACTCTGTATATTTCCCTCTGGTTTTGCAAGTTCCCCTCCCATGACTCATTTGGTAGCAATCTCTCCTGCAAATCAAAACGTTGTGGGTTCAAGTCCCATCCCAACTTGAGTGCTTCATTTAGGCTGACACCATGCTGTCTATCTTAGTGTCACTACCAAGGGATGTTGTTGGAGGTGCTGTCTTTTGGATGAGATGTTAAACCGAGGCTCTGTCTGCCTGTTCATAAAATATTATATGAAGAAGAGCAGGGTTTATTCCCCCAACCACCGCCATCAACAGATTCATCTTATTTGCTGTTTGTGAGACCTGGCTGCCATTTTCATCTTCGTAACAGTAACTGCCCTTCAAAAGTAATTACTTAACTGAAATGCTTTGAGACATCCTGAGAATGTGAAAGACGCTATCTAAATGCAACTTAATTCTTTCTTCCTTTAATTGCTCCCTCCCCCCTACCCTGAGAGCAACGAAGGAGATGTACTAAAGGTCTTTGTCTTCATTCAAAAATTGTCTGGTTTTTTTCTTTGAGGCATGGAATTTTAACCATATGACATTAGGGGGGAGAAATTCAGTATCGCCCCGTTTGGGGCGCAATTATCGGCTGGGCGCAAAGATTAGCGCCTGGCGCTAATTATCGCCACCGACTGCAAACTTGACTTTTATCGCCCCTGGAGGTGATTGGAGCGCTAAATCAGGCGCTTCACACCTGTCTTAAGGCGCAAAGGCCGAGGAGCGAGGCGCTACCTCAGAGCGCTGGCGAAGCTCATGTGATGTCAGTCAGCAATGGAACACACACACAATGGCGCCGGCCAGTTCTTAAAGGGGAGGGTTGATCTTGCTTTCCATCCACATCCTGCTCATTGCAGCCTTGAATCTCGGCCTGGAGAGACCTGTACATCAAATCTGCTGGAAAGAACAATGGAGAGACCAGGGAAAGAGCTCAGAGTGCAGCCCCCACAGTCTCTTCTAAATCGATACAAGGAAGGGCTAATCAAAATGAACCTGCAAAGTGCTGCTCAGTACCCAACACTCCTTCACACAGCGTTGAATCTCTCCAGAAGTCTCTCTCTCTCAGAATGCGTGGTTCAAAAATGTCACCAACAATAAAAGGCAGGAAGCGGTCGCCTTTAAATAGCGTTCCCCCAGTCCCTTCCTGTCTGCAAAACACTCCCCTCAACCTGTTGTTGCTAGCGGCATGCGGTAAGGCAGGGGGCGCCACTCAATATTCGCTCCGGGGCGTTGCGCACTCAATTGACGTCACAATCTGCCGGCGCAGGAGATCGTGGTGGTAGTGTTTAGCGCCGCCGCAATCTGTCCAGTTAATTTCGCGAGCGGCGCAAACATCGCCGCGCCCGGGCACTAGTTGCTTTGCGCCCCATTAGCGCCCTCTTAAGGCGCTAACGGGAGGCGCAACCAACTGAATTTTCCCCCCTAGACACGTAAATTTAAACCAAACATCTCAAAGCGCTTCACATGCAAGAACATTTTAGGCATGATGCGTACAGCAAAATCCCACAAATAGCAATGAAATAACAGGAAACAAATGAAAATAGATTTGTCTTTTCATGAATAGGGTACTCGATTCGTCGACAGAATCAGGAATTTCATTTCCCCCTTCTGTGTTCTTTTCAGTGCACTGGTTAATACATTTGTGCTCAATTCTGGTGTTCTCATTGTAGGAATTTAGCTTGGGCACATTAGCCAGTGTGCAAAAAGTAGCACTAAAAGTAAATTAAACCTCACAATGTTTAATTAGAAACTAAATTATGAGCGGTCATTTAACACATAACCACAGAGATCCTCAAACAAGATTACATTTTAGGGGCCCATGTTCATTTCAACATATTTTTCATTTGAAATTAGAGATGTTCTCCTGAAGTATAATATATGACTTAAGAACCACAAATTCAAATGATCATAGGATCAGATTGCTTCAAAAAGCCTGAATATAAGACAGAGATGAGAATTTTTTTCTCAGAGGGTCGTGAGTTTTTGGAACTCTCTTCCTCAGAGGGCGGTGGAAGCAGAGTCTTTGAATATTTTTAAGGCAGAGGTAGATAGATTCTTGGTAAGCAAGGGGGTGAAAAGTTATCGGGGGTAGGCGGGAACGTAGAGTAATCGGATCAGCCATGATCTTATTGAATGGCGGAGCAGGCTCGAAGGGCCGAGTGGCCTACTCCTGCACCTAGGTCGGATGTTCGTATGTATAAATTTTCCAAGGCACCACACCACTGACAGGATCTTGCATTTCAGAAAATGGTGGGCACGTTACCCCCAATTGTCCAATGGGCACTGGCTGTGTGCGAGACCCTATTGCTGGTCCAGGACCTTCAAAATTGAGACAATGAAGAGTATCTGGGAGCGTCTGCTGTGTGGTAATCTCTGAGGGTTCAGCTGGCGCTGTAAATGCCAGCACTGAAGTTGTCATTATTTCCGATGCCCAACTTAGACGCACCTGCCCTGTCGAGAGCCTCCAGTGTGTTGCCACAGCAAAAGAGGTGTCCATGAAGATCTCTGGCACACTCAGACCTTCTTCAATAGCCTGCAGCTTCAGGCCCAGCAAGTGTCTGTCAATTGCCATTCCTTTAAGTGCCTGTGAGTAAAATAAAACAAGTATATTATTTGAAAGAAAAACATTCTGTACAAATTCCTAGGATAGTTAATGAGCGCTCACTGCTTCAATGATCCTGTCCAGTTATCTGTATATCCATATCGACCTCCTCCTGAGGTCCCCACCATCACAGAAGCCAGTCTTCAGCCAATTCGATTCACTCCACGTGATATCAAGAAACGGCTTAGCGCACTGGATACAGCAAAGGCTATGGGCCCCGACAACATCCCGGCTGTCGAGCTGAAGACTTGTGCTCCAGAACTAGCCACGCCTCTAGCCAAGCTGTTCCAGTACAGCTACAACACTGGCGTCTATCCAACAATGTGGGAAACTGCCCAGGTATGCCCTGTCCACAAAAAGCAGGACAAATCCAACCTGGCTAATTACCGCCCCATCAGTCTACTCTCAATCATCAGCAAAGTGATGGAAGGTGTCATCAACAGTGCTATCAAGCGGCACTTACTCACCAATAACCTGCTCACTAATGCCCAGTTTGGGTTCCGCCAGGACCACTCGGCTCCCGACCTCATTACAGCCTTGGTCCAAACATAGACAAAGGAGCTGAATTCCAGAGGTGATGTGAGAGTGACTGCCCTTAACATCAAGGCAGCATTTGACCATGTGGCATCAAGGAGCCCTAGTAAAACTGAAGTCAAAGGGAATCGGGGGGAAAACTCTCCCTTTGTTCTAGGTATGACTCCAGCAATGAAGATGGTTGTGGTGGTTGGAGGTCAATCATCACAGCCCCAGGTCATCGCTGCTGGAGTTTCTCAGGGCAGTGTCCTAGGCCCAACCATCTTCAGCTGCTTCATCAATGACCTTCCCTCCAACATAAGGTCAGAAATGGGGATGTTCGCTGATGACTGCACAGTGTTCAGTGCGATTTGCAACTCCTCAGATAATGAAGCAGTCCATGCCCGCATGCAACAAGACCTGGACAACATTCAGGCTTGGGCTGATAAGTGGCAGGTAACATTCGCGCCACACAAGCGTCAGGCAATGACTATATCCAACAAGCGAGAGTCTAACCACCGCCCCTTGACATTCAACGGCATTACCATCACCAAATCACCCACCATCAACATCCTGGGGATCACCATTGACCAGAAACTTAACTGGACCAGCCACATAAATACTGTGGCAACAAGAGCAAGTCAGAGGCTAGGTATTCTGTGGCGAGTGTCTCACCTCCTGACTCCCCAAAGCCTTTCCACCATCTACAAGGCACAAGTAAGGAGTGTGATGGAATGCTCTCCACTTGCCTGGATGAGTGCAGCTCCAACAACACTCAAGAAGCTCGACACCATCCAAGACAAAGCAGCCCGCTTGATTGGCACCCCATTCACCACCTTAAAAATTCACTCCCTCCACCACCGGTGTACCGTGTCTGCAGTGTGTACCATCTACAAGATGCACTGCAGCAACTCACCAAGGCTTCTTTGGCAGCACCTCCCTAACCCACGACCTCTTCCACCTAGAAGGACAAGGGCAGCAGGTGCATGGGAACACCACAACCTCCAAGTTCCCCTCCAAGTCACACACCATCCTGACTTGGAAGTATATCGCTGTTCCTTCATCGTTGCTGGGTCAAAATCCTGGAACTCCCTCCCTAACAGTACTTTGCGAATACCTTCACCACACGGACTGCAGCGGTTCAAGGCGGTGGCTCACCACCACCTTCTCAAGGGCAATCAGGGATGGGCAATAAATGCTGGCCTTGCCAGCGATGCCCAGATCCCATGAACGATACAGCACAAGTCTTCAGCATGACAGCCGGGATGTTGTCGGGGCCCATAGCCTTTGCTGTATCAATCAAGAGGGTTGCATTGTCCTGGATGGTGTCGAGCTTCTTGAATGTTATTGGAGCAGCACTCATCCAGACAAGTGGAGATTATTCCATCACACTCCTTGTGCCTTGTAGATGGTGGAAAGGCTTTGGGGAGTCAGGAGGTGAGACACTCGCCACAGAATAACCAGCCTCTGACCTGTTCTTGTGGCCATAGTATTTATGTTAAGTTTCTGGTCAATGGTGACCCCCCAGGATGTTGATGTTGGGGGATTCGGCGATGGTAATGCCATTGAATGTCAAGTGGCGGTGGTTAGATGCTCTCTTGTTGGAGATAGTCATTGCCTGGCAGTTGTGTGGCGTGAATGTTGTCACTTATCTGCCCAAGCCTGAATGTCGTCCAGGTCTTGTTGCATGCGGGCATGGACTGCTTCATTATCCGAGGAGTTGCAAATGGCACTGAACACTGTGCAATCATCAGCGAACATCCCCACTTCTGACCTTATGATGGAGGGAAGGTCATTGATGAAACAGCTGAAGATTGGTGGACCTAGAACACTGCCCTGAGGAACTCCAGCAGCGATGTCCTGAGGTTGAGATGATAGACCTCCAACAACCACAACCATCTTCCTTTGTGCTAGGTATGACTCCAGCCAGTGTCAGAAATGTCATGTTCCACTTACTTTTCTATAGCTTGTGATATTCTGTATTCTGAC
This sequence comes from Squalus acanthias, assembly GCA_030390025.1. Classification (NCBI taxonomy): domain Eukaryota; kingdom Metazoa; phylum Chordata; class Chondrichthyes; order Squaliformes; family Squalidae; genus Squalus; species Squalus acanthias. Next base: position 6,768,827 of record CM059449.1, read on the forward strand.
AGATATCTCCACCTACTTTCATTGAGCCTTAACTTTCTTCTCCCACAACTTTCATCAACTCTTTTCCCCCTCTCCCACTCAATTCTATCTCGAGAAGCTCGTAGATGAAACAAGCTTTCCCTGTCCAATAAGTTAATTGGAGTTTCATTGATCCTACCAGCTTCCAGGAAACTGGATCACAAAATGACAACAAGAAAGGCCAAACCAAGACCAGAACTGCACTGCAGACAGATTTTACTGCATAGTTGGGGAACAGGTGCCCCAGATCTGCTCTTACCATGTCTGTGTAAGCACTGTGGCAATCAATAGCGTTCTTCAATGCTGCTATCTTCTGGCCTACCTGTTAAGAGAAAAAGTAAAAGAGTATCATGTTAATCATGGTGAACCGCACAATGTTAAAAATGCAATTGGAAAAATGTTGGTTTGCAATCATTTGTTGTTAAGAGTGGAGGTATTTCTCGTGTATTTCGTGCCCCTCACATGTGACAGGCAGAACTGCAGGTGACCAGTTTGACTCCATCTGATTGGGCCTTAGCATCTTGGGTAATCCATTTCATGCTGGTGTCATTGCTCATCAGTCTTGGGATGCACTTGGGTTAAAGGAACTTGGGTCATTCATGATGTTCCTTCTTACTCATAGAATGTTGGAGATATTAGTTCTTTTAAATTCTTAGCAGTCTTGGGGGGAAAAATTGAGTCGTGCCCCCTTTGGGGCGCTAACTTTGCCGTGGCTATGATAAATTGACCCTTAGTGTTAGGGGGGGATTAAATATGTGGGGTTACGGGGATAGGATGGGATATGTTAGGGGGAATTAAATACGTGGGGTTACGGGGATAGGGTGGGATATGTGTCGGTGCAGGCTCGATGGGGATTCTGTGTGAGAAAGCAGGGACAGGATACTGGATTTGGATGATCAGCCATGATCGTATTGAATGGTGGAGCAGGCTCGACGGGCCAAATGGCCTACTCCTGCTCCTAGTTTCTATGTTTATGTGGCGCTAAAAGTAGCGCCATGTGCTGCGGCACGTCGCGCCACGGTATTGTAGACCTTCCTCCCCTTCTTAAAGGGGAGGGGCCTTGCGCTGCGTGACCCGGGAGCCAGCTGGGCCACCGGAGATCGGAGTGCCGGCAAAAGAGCCCGGCACTCAAGAGAAGTGCCGGGCTCATGGAGCGCAGCCGGCACTCCACGGGGGGACGGGTCAGGAGGCCGGGGACGGCAGTAAGTCAGGGGGCGCTACCGAAGATCGCGGCTGGGGTGCTGCGCGCGGCGGTGATGTCATTGCCGGCGGTGCAGCACCGCGGGGCGCTAATGGTTATCGCCGCCGCTAACCTCCTGCTGAATTTCTCGGGAGGCATTGGTGGCACCATGCCCGGGCGCTATTTGCTTTGCGCCCCGTTAGTGCCCTACGGGGCGCAAAGCAACCGAATTTTTCCCCCTTAATTTCTTAAATGCTCAATCAAACTTGTGCTGAAAGACAGTTTCTGAAAGATGCTTAGTTGTGTTAATTCTAAACACAATCCAAGAGTTAGCGATGTAACAGGTAAAGCATCTGTCCAAGAATCCATCGTTCCTGAGAGACCGTATTTTGGCCATTATCCTTTTGGGACTCAAGTTTCAATTCACCCCATGCTGATAGAATGAAAATATTATATCTCTGGCAACTGAAAAAGCAGTTCCGGTACTCCCAATGTAAAATGAGTTCAGATATTCCCAAACCAGTTCCTGGTTGACCCCAAGCCTAGAGCACAAAATGGACCAAAATTTGACCAGATGGACAGATAGTGTGGGAACTCCAAAATTCACACTGGTACAGCAGGAGTTGCACTTCTATGGTTGGAGCTAAATCATGTTGAGGGGCATTGCTCTACATCAGGGCCTTGATATACTTGGCCTGGCAATGCTTAATGTTGACACCAAGAGCCAATAATGGGAAAAGGTTGTCCGTTCTCCATCATTAGAACTTTTCACTTTTAAAAGCAGAAAGAAATTAATTTAGAGAGAAAGGGACTGTAGCTCACATGACGGATAGTCAGAATGTGAGACAGGAAGCTGTGAAAATACTGAGGCAGAGCATATTTTCCAAGGGTTTGTAAGCTTCCAGAGGGCTGCACAAGCAACGAGCTCAACTCTACTTTGGCTATTTTTTCATTGAGGTCATTTGTGAGTAAAGATATGTGCAGTTATACTTTAGTCATGATTTCATTACTAACGGCCAGGTGTTTGTGCACAGGAAATCTATCATAGGTTTTGTTGCCTCTATATGTGTGTCCGGGAAATGTTTTGCCAGGTAGGGGATAGTATCATTAGGGGGATAGATAGGGTTCTTTGCAGCCAAGAGCGAGAGTCCCGAAGGCTGTGTTGCCTGCCCGGTGCCAGGGTTAAGGACATCTCCTCTGGGCTGGAGAGAAACTTGGAGTGGGAGGGGGAGGATCCAGTTGTCGTGGTCCATGTTGGTACCAATGACATAGATAGGACAAGGAAAGAGGTTCTGCTGAGGGAGTTTGAGCAGCTAGGGGCCAAATTAAAAAGCAGAACCTCGAGGGTAATAATCTCTGGATTACTACCTGAGCCACGAGCAAATTTGGCTAGGGTAAATAAAATCAGGGAGTTGAATGCGTGGCTCAAAGACTGGTGTGGGAAAAATGGGTTTTGCTTCTTGGGACACTGGCACCAGTACTGGGGCAGGAGAGAGCTGTTCCGTTGGGACGGACTTCACTTGGCCAGTGCTGGGACTAGTGTCCTGGCGAATCGAATAACTAGGGCTGTGGAGAGGGCTTTAAACTAATTAGTGGGGGGGAGGTTTCAAGAGAGCAAAAAATAAAAATGACAACAGAGAGGGTCATAGACATAGGTAGCAGTAGGGGAATCACAAATCAGAGCGTGGCAGGAAGGGACAGAGTGTGTGGAGTAAAAGGTAAACTGGTAAAAAGTGAAAAAGCAGGAACTAAGTGCCACAAAGCATATTTGAAAGTTCTCTATCTGAATGCACGTAGCATTCGTAACAAAATAGACGAGTTAATGGCACAAATAACTACATATGGTTATGATATTGTGGCCATTACAGAAACATGGCTGCAGGGTGACAATGCCCGGGAATTAAACATACCAGGTTATTTAACGATCAGGAAGGACAGGCAGGAAGGAAGGGGAGGTGGGGTGGCTATGTTAATAAAGGAAGGAATCACTGTAATACAGAGTAATGATATTGGGTCAAAAAATCATGATAATGAAACAGTTTGGGTGGAGATAAGGAATAATAAGGGGAAAAAAACATTAGTGGGCGTAGTCTATAGGCCTCCGAACAGTTGCAACTCTATTGGACGGAGTATCAATCAGGAAATAGTTGAGGCATGTAATAAGGGAACATCTATAATTATGGGGGATTTTAACTATCATATTAATTGGACAAATCAAATGGGGCAGGGCTGCCTTGAGGATGAGTTCATTGAGTGTATTAGGGATGGGTTTCTTGAGCAGTATGTAACTGAACCGACCAGGGGGCAAGCAACCTTAGATCTGGTCCTGTGTAACGAGACAGGATTAATTAAAAATGTCCTAGTAAAGGATCCCCTTGGAATGAGTGACCATAACATGGTTGAATTCCATATTCAATTAGAGGGTGAGAAGGTTGGATCTCAAACAAGCGTGCTAAGCTTGAATAAAGGAGACTATGAAGGTATGCGAGCGGAATTGAGTAGAGTGGATTGGGAAAATAGATTAAAGGGTAAGACGACAAATGATCAGTGGTGTACATTCAAGGAGTTATTTTACAACTTCCAAAAAAAATATATTCCACTGAAAAGAAAAGGGTGTAAAAGAAAGGACAGTCATCCGTGGCTAAGTAAAGAAATTAAGGATAGTATTCGACTAAAAACAAGGGCATATAAGGTAGCGAAATCTAGTGGGAGGACAGAGGATTGGGAAAACTTTAAAAGGCAGCAAAAAATAACAAAAAGATTGATTAAGAAAGGGAAGATAGATTATGAAAGTAAATTAGCAAAAAATATAAAAACAGATAGTAAGAGTTTTTATAGTTATATAAAAAGAAAAAGGGTGGCTAAAGTAAATGTTGGTCCCTTAGAGGATGAGACCGGGAAATTAATGGTGGGAAATATGGAGATGGCAAAAGCACTGAATGAATATTTTGTATCAGTCTTTACAGTAGAGGACACTAAGAATATCCCAACACTGGACAAACAGGGGGCTATAGGGGGAGGGGAGCTATACACGATCAAAATCACTAAGGAAGTGGTACTCGGTAAAATAATGGGACTCAAGGCGGATAAATCACCTGGACCTGATGGCTTACATCCTAGAGTCTTGAAGGAAGTGGCGGTAGGGATTGTAGATGCATTGGTAATAATTTTTCAAAACTCCCTGGATTCCGCTAAGGTCCCGGCAGACTGGAAAACTGCTAATGTAACACCCTTATTTAAAAAGGGCAGTAGACAGAAGGCTGGTAACTATAGACCGGTTAGCCTAACATCTGTGGTAGGTAAAATTTTGGAGTCCATTATTAAGGAAACAGTAACAGGACATTTGGATAATCATAATTTAATAGGACAAAGTCAGCATGGTTTTACGAAGGGGAAGTCATGTTTGACAAATTTGCTGGAGTTCTTTGAGGAAGTAACATATAGAGTGGATAAAGGGGAACCAGTGGACGTAGTGTATTTAGACTTCCAAAAGGCATTTGACAAGGTGCCACACAAAAGATTATTGCTTAAGGTAAAAAATCACGGGATTGGGGGTAATATTCTGGCATGGATAGAGGATTGGCTATCTAACAGAAAGCAAAGAGTTGGGATAAATGGTTCATTCTCAGACTGGCAATCAGTAACTAGTGGTGTTCCACAGGGGTCAGTGCTGGGTCCCCAACTCTTTACAATCTATATTAACGATTTGGAGGAAGGGACCAAGTGTAACATATCAAAATTTGCAGATGATACAAAGATGGGAGGGAAAGTAGTGAGTGAGGAGGACATAAAAAACCTGCAAGGGGACATAGACAGGCTAAGTAAGTGGGCAGAGATTTGGCAGATGGAATACAACACTGGAAAGTGTGAGGTGATGCACTTTGGCAGGAAAAATCCTAGAGCAATTTATTATCTTAATGGCAAGAAACTGGAGAGTACTGAAGTGCAAAGGGATCTGGGGGTCCTGGTGCACGAAACTCAAAAGGTTAGTATGCAGGTGCAGCAAGTGACTAAGAAGGCAAATGGAATGTTGGCTTTCATTGCTAGGGGGATAGAATATAAAAATAGGGAGGTATTGCTTCAGTTGTACAAGGTATTGGTGAGACCGCACCTGGAATACTGCATACAGTTTTGGTGTCCTTACTTAAGGAAAGACATCCTTGCTCTCGAGGCAGTGCAAAAAAGGTTCACTCGGTTAATCCCGGGGATGAGGGGGTGGTCATATGAGGAGAGGTTGGGTAGATTGGGACTCTACTCATTGGAGTTCAGAAGAATGAGAGGCGATCTTATTGAAACATATAAGATTGTGAAGGGGTTGGATCGGGTGGATGCGGGGAGGATGTTCCCGATGACGGGTGAGACGAGAACTAGGGGACATAGTCTTAGAATAAGGGGCTGCTCTTTCAAAACTGAGATGAGGAGGAACTACTTCACTCAGAGGGTGGTAGGTCCATGGAATATGCTGCCACAAAAAGCTGTAGAAGCTACAACATTAATTAAATTTAAAACAGAAATAGACAGTTTCCTAGAAGTAAAGGGCATTAAGGGTTACGGGGAGCGGGCAGGAATTTGGACATGAGTCTAGGTTCGGATCGGTCATGGCCCTGTGGGTAGTGGAGCGGGCCCAGGGACTGTGTAGCCTGATTCTGCTCCTATTTCGTGTGTGCAATTCTGTTAGATGCAGGAGATGGTTCTGTGATAGATAGTAGATTGGCGGTTAGGATCAGATCAGCCATGATCTTATTGAATGGCGGAGCAGGCTCGAGGGGCCGATTGGCCTACTCCTGCTCCTATTTCTTATGTTCTTATGTTCTTATGTTCCTGGACTTTTCAGTTGAGATATAAAACTATAGATTAATTCAGACTGATGCAGTTTGTAGCGTACACAGAACAAGTGGAGAAGCTGATCTGAAAATTCCGCAGGAGTTCTCCCACTATAACTTCACTGGGAAATCAATGGGCCTGCCGGAGATACCGTGTAAATGGCCATTGAAGTTGTTCCTTTGGAGTTTTACTCAAGAGTTACGGTGAGTGCCAGTAGTGGCTCCGCAGAATTTCAAGGCCATATTAATTTTATTTTACTGCAATTGCCCAAATTTAAATAGCTGTCAAATCTCTATTGCTGCTATTCCAAGGGTTCAGAAATTAATTTATGGGGGGGGGGGGGGATCACATTTCTGTACAATTTCTAGTGACAAAGTACCTCCTTTTCTGTATCATCCATACTTTTCACAAACTCCAAGGAATCTGTAGACGATGATCGGATTACATCAGTGCGTCCCAGGTGGAAATTTCTCAATGAAACGCTCTCGCACGTGGCACACAGCTCCTTGTACATTCTGAAAGTGGCAATAAAGAGGTGTAACAATAAGAGTAATGGGGAGGGTCGACTAACCAGCCAATTCTACTCACAAACTCACAATAGATGGCTTCAAAGCAAAGTTGCCATTTTGTAACTTTGTACCAAACAGGTTTGGGTTTGCTGCAAGTTAAAACTACAATCTATACTTTCATACAAAATCCATCTTTGTCTAAACACAATCACTATCCAACTTTGAAGTGAAACTTCAGAACACATCCTAGTATAGTAGAGACACATGGAAGCCAATAATGCGGCCTTGGTATTTTACTGTTAGAACTGCCTCATGTTATCAGGCAGGAAGGCCTACTCTACACCCCACGTGCAGTGCACGTAAATGTGGGCCCGAAGAACTTCATGTGCTTATAACCTGCACACAGACGGTGCAGACAGGCTCATAAAGCCCCAGAGTTTTAAGCTAGTGAGGGGGATGTCCCATAATGTGCCTACAGTGCCTGAGCAACACTCCAGATGCTCAGTGCCCAGGTTAATCAGCCACTTCAAAGGGAGGCCTACTGAAAAATGCCACTATTTATTGCTGGATGGTCATCTACTCCAAATAGGACCATGGCTCATTCAGAATGGCCTCCAACATCCCATCTGAGAAATGGGCCATTTTGCTTAAAAACAAAAAAACAGGCACAGCCTTTTGAGAGCTGCTGGGGCTGGGTAGACCGCCCCCCACGACCGTGGCATGCTCCCAGAGTGTCGTGTGCTAATGCACTGGGATATTATCTGCCTCATCATCCAAGCAGCTGGATGCAGAAGGTGTCATGGGCAATGACGAGATGCTGGGCACGTTAAGGAGATGCACGTTATCTGGACGGGAATGAAACGACAGCCCAAGGTACAGGTATGTCCCTTAATCAACTGAGCATCACAGCTCTGATATGTTTGCTGCATATCTGGGCACCAGCACCCTAGACGGGCATTGGAAGTATACGTTTGGGGAAAAGCAGAAAATGTCTTATTTAAGACGGTTCGGGGCAGACCATGAAACAGATTGTCGGAGGTAGATGGACTGAGCAGCTGTACTCGTCGCTGAATGTGCAGCACCAATGAAAGGATCAGTTGAAATTAAAATTAAACTAACTGAAGCTTGAAACAGATTATTTCTCCTCCCAATTTTCTATATGCTCTCTTCTGGCCAGTGAGGATCAGAATTATACCCAGGTCTCCTCCAGAACTTAATATAACGTTGAAAAATTGGTGCTGCAACTAGGAGAGGGCGAAGAATAAAAGTGAAAAGACTGAACAGGCTGGGGCTCTTTTCTCTAGAAAAGAGAAGACTGAGAGGTGACCTGATAGAGGTCTTTAAAATTATGGAAGTATTTGATAGGGTAGAATTAGAGAAGATGTTTCCACTTGTGGGGGAGACCAGAACTAGGGGCGATAAATATAAGATGGTCACTAATAAATCCAATAGGGAATTCAGGAGAAACTTCTTTACCCAGAGAGTGGTTAGAATTATTAAGGAATATGGGGCACAGGCTGGTATATGGAGTTAGGTCGCAGATCAGCCATGATCTTATTGAATGGCGGAACGGGCTTGAGGGGCTGAATGGCCTCCTCCTGTTCCTATGTGGAACTTGCTACCATAAGGAGTGGTTGAGGCAAACAGCAAAGATGCATTTAAGAGGAAGCTAGATGAGGGAGAAAAGAGTAGAAGGATATGCTGATAGAGTGAGATGAAGAGGGGAGAGGCAGCTCGTGTGGAGCATAAACATTGGCATTGACCAGTTGGGCTGAATGGCCAGTCTCTGTGCTGCAAATACTTTGTATAAAAGAGAGATGACTGGTTGGTACGTAGCCCGGGTCATCGATTGACCTCAAGCAACTTCAGTTCAGATCTAACTTAGGAAGGTGGAATGAAAATTTTGTACCGTTATATACAACAAGTGAGTTTAATATCTGCAGCATTCCCAGCCCTCAGTTTCAATTGGCATGTGATTCAAAATTAATTACCTAACCTTGGTCTGAGCTGCTGCTGTTAAACTTTGGCACAGGAAGTGAAAGCATGTTGAGGTAGTGCAAAATATTACTGCGATTTTAAACTACATCATATTTGATGCAGTTACCAGCCAGAAAGATAAGAAATATCCCTATTTCCTAATAAGCATATCCCTCACAATTTAAGACAAATGCATAGGGCTGGATTTTCATTGACCCGTGGAGGCTGGTTTGGAGGCGTGTGGGGGGTTAAAGTTGCAGATTCGGGGGTCCCGCCCCCAACCCGCCTCCATGCCAGTTTCGCTGGAGGCGGGTACCCGACCTGTGCTGGGACCCGCCTCCCCGAGGCGGGAAGGGGATTAGTGACAATTAACTGCCTGTTAACAGGCAGTTTTTTGCCTAATCCCTATTTTTATGCGTGAAATGTGGGCTTCCCGACAGGTCCGAACCACGCCAAGTTAGCGAGGCGGACTGTGGGTCTGCAGGGGTTGGAGGGGTCGATATGTCCGGTGGGCAGGTGAGTGATGAGTGCATGTGTGCAGAGGTAAGTGTGTAAGGTAAGTGTAAAGTGTGGAAAAAAGTTTTACTTACCTTAACTTCCTCCTGCAGGTGTCAGCCCTTCAGATCTCGGGAGTCAGAAATCTCACCGGCACAGAAAACAGAATGGCCGTGGAGCTGTCAAAAACTGCAGCCTCTGTTTTCTGTGCTGGAATGATTTCTAACTCAGCCTGAGAGGAAGGACTCAACTTAGAAGACAGATTGTCAGTGTTTGACAGCTTCACAGAGCTGTCAAACGCTGATATTTCATCTGTCAAAAGCTCTTGACAGATGAAATGTCAATCTGTGACGTCACCTGTTGCCGGGTGGCCCTTGATTGGCCTGCTGAGCTCGCAGGGCGGGCTCAACAAGGTCAATCAAGTGAAAATACAGTGGGTTGGCCACAAGTCGATGGAGGCGGGACTACAACCCAAAAAGTGGGAGTCCCGCCTCCATCCCGTCCCCAGTATCAAAATCCAGCCCATAATGTTTGTAAGTCACTGAATCTTTTGATACCGTAAAGCACCTTCCCTAGTCGTAGACTAATCATCAACCCTAGCACTGTGTAAATACAGCCCGGGAGAGAGTCTGGAGTCTGTACTGGATTTCTGCAAAACATTTCTAGATATGCATCACTGCCCAACTGGAGACTGATGGTCAGAGATGGGGTGGGGGCAGTGGGGGGGGGCGGGGGGGGGGGGAAATGGGGAAAACATTGGAAGGGGGGAGGGATTCCACTTCCTTCTGAAGGAGCCAAGCCAACCACAGGAGCCCACCACCAGAGAGGAAAATGGTTATGAATATTCCTGGATTTAAAAGCGAGCATTACTCCTTTAAAAAGAAAACCCACCTCTATAAACAGATGATAGAAAGTGCTGTCACATAAGGAATTTGTCTCTAATAAGTTGAACAAAAATTCAAACAAATGTAAATTTAAACAGGAATGAGAGTCTCTGGAGAACCCAATCCAAAGGCACAATTTAGCAGGAAGAAGTCAAGACTGAGGGGGTTAGCACAACTCCTAACGCCAAACAATTCCAGTAACTTTTGAATGAACTTTGATCATGGAGTACATCAAATCAGTAACTGAACTCGCACCAGTTATATAGTGTTAAATTCAACATCACCTGAATGATGGCTGGAGGCCATTCGTGCCTTCATGGAGTACGTACCTAAAATAGGCCAATTGTAGTGCCATCTGAACAAAGGAGTCTGGACTTATGCCATGTAGTTTGGGGAAGTCCTTGCCGAAGTTCCTATAAGTGAAGCAGCTGATGTCCAAGTCATTAACTAAACTGTAACAGAATTACAATTTCAGCTGAGTGTGTATTTTACAATTCTTCACTAACTTTCTAAGAAAAAGCTAGACTCAAATTAGGATTTAGATGATACAATTAAAATCTAGGCTTGCATCAGAACCAGTACATAAAGAAATCCTTGTGTGGTCCCAATTCTATGCTGGCAGAATTGGTCTATAAAATGATTTTTGTATTTGCTACAGTAGACACCTCTTCATAGGAACACTCCTGCAGCATACAAAGCATTCCCTTTATACAATCATCCCCATTAACTAAACACAATTATCTGCGGGAATGCAGTTGCCTATTAACTAACAGGCTTATTACAGAAACCTGGGGAAATCCATTAAGGTCAAGCACCATTTAAGGTTAAAAACAATGGCAAATAGTGATCTTAAGGTGTCTTTCAAATTGTCAGAAGCAATTTCAGTGCAGCATCAACCTCATGCGATTTAGAATACTCAGCTTTTGGGCAGAGGGAGAGAATTCCTCCATGCATAGTAAAACCGTAAATATATTCTTTATAGACACAGTTACAACTTCACCACACTGAGAACACGGAGGAAATCTCCCCCCTTTGAGAGCCTTTGTACATTTAGAATTGCCTGGAATCCACTGAACAGGATGGAAGCTCGGGAAACCATATTATGAGAGAAGGATGAGGAAAAGCTAGATTAGAAGGGTGAGGTATACCACTTAAATAAAATGGCAGCTGAATAGGGGGTACTTAGACTTTCTTTCATAACTTGCGTCCAATCCACAAATACACACAATTGTCAGCTACAATACTCACATGTCCAGGTTCTGTTTGGCGTGCTCAATGTCCCTTTTTATCTCCGGAGTGATGTAAAAGTAAAGTTTCTTAGGTAATGGAAGAGGAATCATGGGAGCTCGAACTGTATCTGGGTCCTTACTATAAAGGCAATACATGAATTAAAGATTTATGATCTTTTTTAAACAAGAATATTGATTAAAAAAAAACACAGCAAGGCATCAATCTCTTTAAGCATTATACAAAGATAATACTGGATGTTAAATTATATTTATCACCTCATTCCCTTGAGAAATGAAGTCAGCCTGAGTTAGGGAACTGGTTACAGCTGCTGCTCACGTCAATCAATGGATGTGTTGCTCTCTCCCCATCCAGTGGGAGATGGAGCAGATCCAGGAACCCGCCTTACAACTGGTTCTGACCCATCCAAATCTCACTTTGACTTTTGGATTCAGTGCTCCATCCCTACCCATTATCTCCATCGCAACACTGCCCAGGGACTTAAACTTACAACCTCCCATCGGAGGGGTGGGGGGTGCGGGGGGTTGAGACGGATTGGAAAAAAAACCAAAGATATATATGTTTTTCCACACATTTCTTACTGTAAACGAGTTTGTTATATTTACCAGATTAAACTGACTTCCAAATATACCCTGAATAAAAATATCAGAATGGTCGGCTATTTCTACAACTATTAAATCATCCCTGACTAAACAAGAGCCCTCTTTATTGGTAAACACATTATAAAACTATTCAGTGCAGTATTCAATGGTCTGTACATCTGCAGATTGGAGCGAATTGTATCCGTCAAATTAAAAACACAGATGGAGAAAACTTTAGTCCAGTTTCTACTCATCGCTGCATAGTAATCCTTCAGGAATAACCATTCATGAATAGTATAAAGACTTAATGGCTTGTGAGAAGTCAATAATGATGTCTCAATAAACCGCTGGTGACATTGGTAGACCAACGCTGAATGCCAAACACGCTCAGGTGACATTCCTCTGCTGCTGTCCGAACAGAGGCCTGAACCTATTTGACATAAACAGGTTACTGTCGCTATTAAAATAGCAGACAGAAGCACGTGAAACAAGCACACTTTGCACGTGTTCTCTAATATCGACAACAGTAATTATCACTCTTCTGCGTTGAGATAATTCTCAGTCATCTGCTTGCTCTCCCAGATAGTACAAGAGGAGAAAAATGGGGACATGTTTAAAGGTAAATAACAGCTTAATAAGTCACTAAAATGACTTCGTTCTGCACTTTCTTACCAATAATCTAGAACATGGTCCAATATGGTGGCAATGGGTGGGCCTTCTGCAGAAGACTGCTCATACATAACACCGCAGGATCCGTCCTCCCCAACAATGAACTGCAATACAATCAGATACTCTTAGATACTCGGGCACTAGAGCAATTGCAGGAGATTAGTCCAGCTGGTTGATTTTCTTCACTAATGTATGATGCACACCAGGTAAAACTCGACCATTTAACTTGCATCCAGAATCAGAAGGACATAAGAAGGCACGCTGCTTCCTCTCCACAAAAGATATTTCCATGGTCCTAGCAGCAAGGGAACCTTTGTGTTATTTGGGTCCAGTAGTGTAGTGGTTACGGTACTCGACTAGCAACCCAGTGAGTTCAAATTCCACCATGGCAAGTTGAGAAATTCAGTTCAATTAATCTGGCCATTTGTGGGCAGCCACCAGAGAACGAACAATCGTGAAAGGAGACAGAGTGGCGTAAAAATTCAACTGGCTCGCTGGGAAGGGAACCTGCCATTTATACCTGGTCTGGCCTACACGTGACTCCAGTCCCACTGTCAGGTTGATGCTCTATGTTGTAGATACAATCGCTATGCAAGGCAACTAGGGATCAGGGCAATAAATGTGGCCTTGCCAACATTGCTCACATCCCAAGGACAAATTATTTTAAAAAGTGTTCCCTGGACTATCCGATCATCTCTTATCAATATTTATCCCCAACCTTCCATTCCATTCTCAACCAGATATCTATCTAGCTCCTTTTTGAAGAACCCAATTAACACAGTAAACACGGACAGTACGTCCCAGCACCGTACCCCTTGTTTGAGATGCGTGAACATGGTTGGTGCAAATTGTGTGAACAGTATGCACAGCAGAGGAACCAATATCTGCGAGCATTCATTTATCTAATGTCTCACACATGCAGCTTCCATGTAAATAGCACACACGTCCTGTACAAAGAACATCGAGCTCCCACAGGTTACATCTCCCAACATTGGATCGGATATGGAATTTGACACTTTAAGACATCGGAAGCAGTGATACGTCTGAATGCCCAATGCACTTTCATTATAGAAACTATTCTACTGAGGGGCCAATCAAATGCACCTCTTTTTATATACTTAAACGGTATAATGAGTTCAGTGCACTGCCTCGGTCTCTTGTACCTGCAGAGTTTTGTCAAACCAACGGTTGCCACTGTTCGAGTAGCTTCCTCCTCCGTGCAGCATCTGAGCTCCCATGCGGCTTGAGTATTTCTCCTCAGAGATCTTCAGGACTGGAGAGTCCAGGCACACCGTGAAAATACTCTTCTGAATGGCCCGCACCGATTCTCTGTTCAGTTTGTCTGAGGAAGATATCAATTGCTGCATTACAGAAGGGAGTGGAGCATCACAAAGTGTTTAGTATTACTGAAAGAAAACGGCCACTCGAGCCTGTTCTGCCATTTAACTAGATCATGGCTGGTCTGTACCTCAACTCCATTTACCTGCCTTTGATCCACAGCCCTTCCCTTAATACTAATAAAAATCTGTCAATCTCAGTCTTGAAAAGTTTAATTGACCCCCAGCATCCACAGCCTTTTGGGGGAGAGCTATCCCTCCTCACTTGTCTGCAGCCTTTGACACAGTTGACCACTCCATCCTTCTCCAAAGCCTCTCCACCGTCGTCCAGCTGGGTGGGACTGCACTCACCTGGTTCCATTCTTATCTATCTAATCGTAGCCAGAGAATCACCTGCAATGGCTTCTCTTCCCGCTCCCGCTCTGGTGTCCCCCAAGGATCTACTCTTGGTCCCCTCCTATTTCTCATCTACATGTTGCCCCTTGGCAACATCATCCGAAAACACAGCGTCAGTTTCCACATGTATGCTGATGACACCCAGCTCTACCTCACCACCACTTCTCTCAGCCCCTCCACAGTCTCTAAATTGTCAGACTGCTTGTCCAACATCCAGTTCTGGATGAGCAGAAATTTTCTCCAATTAAATATTGGGAAGACCGAAGCCATTGTTTTCGGTCCCCACCACAAACTTAGTTCCCTAGCCACTGACTCCATCCCGCTTCCTAACATCTATCTGAGGCTGAACCACACTGTTCACAATCTTGGTGTCATATTTGACCCTGAAATGAGCTTCTTACCACATATCTGCAGCATAACTAAGACCACCTATTTCCACCTCTGTAACATCGCCCGTCTCCGCCCTTGCCTCAGCTCATCCACTGCTGAAACCCTCATCCATGCCTTTGTTACCTCTAGACTTGACTATTCCAACACACTTCTGGCCGGCCTCCCATATTCTATCCTACGTAAACTTGAGGTCATCCAAAACTTGGCGGCCCATGTCCTAACTCGCACCAAGTCCCGTTTGCCCATCAACCCTGTGCTCGCTGACCTACATTGGCTCCCGGTTAAGCAACGCCTTGATTTCAAAATTCTCATCCTTGTTTTCAAATCCCTCCATGGCCTCGCCCCTCCCTATCTCTAATCTCCTCCAGCCCCACAACCACCCCCCCTCCCGAGATATCTGCGCTCCTCTAATTCTGCCCTCTTGAGCATCCCTGATTATAATCGCTCAACCATTGGTGGCCGTGCCTTCTGTTGTCTAGGCCCCAAGCTCTGGAATTCCCTGCCTAAACCTCTCCACCTCTCTATCCTCCTTTAAGACACTCCTTAAAATCTACCTCATTGACCAAGCTTTTGGTCACCTGCCCTAATTTCTCCTTATGTGGCTCGGTGTCAAATTTTTTGTCTTATAATCACTCCTGTGAAGCGCCTTGGGACGTTTTACTGTGTTAAAGGCGCTATATAAATACAAGTTGTTGTTGTTGAGAGAGTTGCAGATTTCCACTTCCCTTTGTGTGAAGAAGTGCTTCTTGGTTTCATTCCTGAATGGCCTGGCTCTAATTTTAAGATTGTGCCCCCTTGTTCTTGATTCCCCCACCAGAGCAAATAACTTGTGTGTCTACTCTTATCAAATCCTTTTTATCATTTTAAACACCTCGATTAGATCATATTGTATATTATATATAAAGGAACAGTATTTAGTGCAAAGTAAAACTGTATCTGAATTAAATTTTCACTTTTTCTCCAGCTCTAGTCCTTGTGAGTGAACCACAGCACATTGTATCCTTGACATATCGTCCTTAATGTGTGGGGCATAAAATATTACCAACAGCAGACTAACAAAGTCAACCAGGAATTGGTAACAAAAGAGAACATTTAAATGTCCTTTAACCAAAATGGAAGGAAATCCCATTTCTAAATCCATACACTGTGGAAAACAATATTCACATCAGGTGTAATTATATTTGTGCTACATACATAATGGCAAATCTTTAGAAAACTGGGCAGTGACACACCTTTCTTGTTGCAGTACCCCCCCCCCCCCCCACCCCCTCCTCAAAAACTGTGTCTCCACAAATTGGGTAATGTTCCCTGACAGGATGGTTTCGATGTCCTAACCCTCCTTGATGGGCATCGTCAGTCTTGCTTCATCTTAAGGTAGATTGTGTACAGTTGATGGTGATCATCTTTGTCCTTTCTTTCTGTCAGGCTCCCCCAAACCCAACACCTTCCTCCACTCAGTGCTGCACTTGGCAAAACTGAATCAGCCTTAAATAACCTTGGGCTCAATTGTGCACGCTTTATAGAAATTGAAATTTAAGCATGACATGACAAACTAGTCATCTATTTCGCAGAATTTAGTCTAAAAACCAAATGGGTTCATCGCCTTTCCAGCACTGCAAGCATTCCGAGACTCCACCTTTCATGAGGGTGTTGTAGGCCTGTCCCCAGGTGTTCCGGTGGTCACTGGTGAGCACTCCCAGTGGCTCCTTGTCTGTTTTCCAGGAGAGATTCCTGATTCGCTGCAGCTGCATGTGAATCTGATCCACAGTTAGAGGGGAGCCGTCACTGTTGTACACGTCCAGATGAAAGAACTGGAACAAGAGTTAGCGCAAGTTAGTTAGTGAGGACCATCAACAGGATCAGTGAAACCCCACAGAACTTACTCTGTAACAGAGCCTCAGACTTACTCTGTAACAGAGCCTCAGACTTACTCTGTAACAGAGCCTCAGACTTACTCTGTAACAGAGCCTCAGACTTACTCTGTAACAGAGCCTCAGAGTGACCAACAACCCACAGACTTACTCTGTAACAGAGCCTCAGACTTACTCTGTAACAGAGCCTCAGACTTACTCTGTAACAGAGCCTCAGACTTACTCTGTAAGAGCTATAAATAAGACCACCGGCCATCAGAAGCACTGATCCCTTGTGAACTAAGAATACAGTAGAACCTGGGAAAGGTTACTGGCATTCAAGTTGCAAAACCCATCAATTCACTGACACTCAAAACTTCTTACAGTGGCCTCATAATTTTTCTTTTTTTCTTAAAGGTAGGAGGATATTTAAAAACATCACTTCTGAGTATATAACTCTACAACACTGTTCAGAAAGCAACTCTGTGCAAGACCACCATCTACTGGCAGCAAAATGGCAAACATGCAAAAATGACCAATTTTACAATTACCAAGTGGATATAATCGCCCCGATTCGAACCTACTCCCGTCTGGTGGGAGCGGGGAGGGTTCGAGTTGGACACTCGTTTTACTCCCCACCCGATTTTATGCTCCACTGATTTCCCGCTAGGAAGGTTGGGTTAAAATCGCGACGAATGTCTCACCTCAGGGATAGCCAATAACAGATGCCATTCCTTTTAATCAATGACCAATGAATCCAAGGGGGGGGAATTTTTAGTTCCCGACATGCTGGGAGCGGGATGGCCTGGTAGCATGTGGGAAGCCCGGAAGTCAGGGTTTCCCTGCATGCTGTGGATTTTTAACTCATGATCCCATGGGTGGTTCTGATCCCTGACCCGTGAGTGAGGTGTTTGTATGAGGGGGGGGGGAGGTGTCTGATGGTGGGGGAGCTTGGGGGGCCGGGAGGAAGCACTCCTGCTTCTAGGCCCACAAGCAGTGCTCCCTGAGGCTGTCCTCATCTCGCTGCAGCTGCAAGGCCTGGGAAACCCAGCCGACCACAGTTAAACCTGCAAAGCATGTTAAATCCGAAGCTTCTAGCCTCATTAACATATTTAAAATGCTACCTGCCCCTTGTCCCGCCTCAGGAAAACCCTTAAGTCGGCGGGTTGGAGCCAGCTTCTCGACACACTTTGAATTTTTTTGCCCATTTAACCCCCACCCGCACCCACTCTCAACCGCTCACCCACGTTAAAATTCCCCCCAAGGTAGCTGAACGTTCAAACTAGTGGGCTGGGAACCAGGACCTTTGTCTCTGTGCCAGACTGCCTCATCCTCTTTAAATAACAACTGCCATTGTTTCTTTGAGGATTTATTGAGCCGGATATGACTGTGAGTAGCTGAAACAGCACTGGGAGTACCTTCACCACACGGGCTGCAGCGGTTCAAGAAGGCGGCTCACCACCACCTTCTCAAGGGCTATTAGGGATGGGCAATAAATGCTGGCCTTGCCAGCGATGCCCACATCCCATAAAAAGGAATTTAAAAAAAGCATACAGAAGAGGGAAGTCCCGGTTTTGATTCTGGGTGTGCGGAGTTAGCAGGATTCAGCCAGGGTGGTGGGAGGGTGATATAAATGGCTTCCCTGCCTCCGGGATAGGAAGGGGAATATTGTCCAGGGTGTCTGCTTTTGATGCCTATCCAGAACTCTGTGTTGAAAGTGCGAATGTGTGTGGATATTTGCAGACAGGATCAAGCTTAGCGGTGCTGCCCTAAGGTTGTGTAGCCTGCTGACACACACTTACCTGACTCATACATGGAGAATGGTCACTTCGGTGCGGTATTGGAGGATGGCTAGGAGGCAGGGGAGAAAACACATGGAAAGAAGGGAAGCCATTTTTATAATCCTATCTCCAACATAAGCCTGCTGTCTCCCCATGTTACAAAAAAAAGACTTGCATTTATATAGCGCCTTTCACGACATCAGGACGTCCCAAAGTGCTTTACAGCCAATGAAGTACCTTTGAAGTGTAGTCACTGTTGTAATGTAGGAAACGCAGCAACCAATTTGCACACAGCAAGCTCCCACAAACAGCGATGTGATAATGACCAGATAATCTGTTTTAGTGGTGTTGGTTGAGGGATAAATATTGTACAAGAATGTACTTTGTAATCAACAAAATGCACACGATAAGGATGGAGAGTTTCAGATAAAAGTATTAACATTTGCATAAACATTCCTGGATGTTACCTGGAAGTTGCGGACAACTGTGACATGTGCTGGTGGGTTCCTCGTGTAGCTGTAGTTTATCAAAGTGTCATGTTTGGGCCCTGGGATGCGACAAGACGAGAGGATTTTGGAGTACAGATCCGTGCAGAGGGGCTTGCCTCTCATATACTCCACTTGAAGGGTTTGCCTAATGAAAACAAAGAAAGAGTTCCTAGATGCAGCATCAAAATGAAATGGCTGGTAACAACACCCAAGTAAACTTGCCAGACGTGCTGAAAGACCCACTTTTAAAATTAAAAAACTGCTCTTCTGGCTGCCAGCCTTGGTGAATCCAACAGGTTTACTTTGCGGTCAGAGACCCATGTACAGGGAACCTGTGGTAATAGGATGGCACTAAAGGTAGCTAAAGAGGTGTAAAGAAAGACTTGCATTTATATAGCGCCTTTCATGATCACCAGACATCCCAGAGTGCTTCACAGCCAATGAAGTACTTTTTGAAGTGCAGTCGTTGTTGTAATGTAGGAAACGTGGAAGCCAATTTCCGCACAGCAAGCTCCCACAAACAGCAATGTGATAATGACCAGATAATCTGTTTTTGTTATGTTGATTAAGGGATAAATATTGGCCCAGGACACCGGGGTAACTTCCCTGCTCTTCTTCGATATAGTGCCGTGGAATCTGTAATGTCCACCTGAGAGGGCAGACGGGGCCTCGGTTTAACATCTCATCCAAAAGACGGCACCTCCGACAGTGCAGCACTCCCTCAGTACCGCACTGGAGCGTCAGCCTGGATTTTTGTGCCCAAGTCTCTAGAGCGGGACTTGAACCCACAACAATCTGACTCAGAGGCGAGAGTGATACAGCTGACTCAGCCCAGATAGAAGCTAGGATTTGGAACAAACTGTGAACAAACCTGGTGGACACAGATTTAAGGTATTTGGCAAAAGAATCAGGGGGAGATAAGGAGAATTTCTTTTACGCAGCGAGTTGTTATGATCTGGAATGCATTGCCTGAAAGGGCGGTGGAAGTGGATTGAATAGTAACTTTCAAAATGGAATTACATAAATACTTGAAGGGGAAAATTTTGCAGGGCTATGGGGAAAGGGGCAGGGGAGTGGGACGGTGTGTGGGCCAGACCAGTAGGAGTGGTTCCTTTCCCTGAAGGACATTAGTGAACCAGCAGTTCTGATGAAAGGTCATCGACCTGAAACGTTAACTCTGTTTCTCTCTCTACAGATGCTGTTTTTATTTCAGATTTCCAGTATCCGCAGTATATTGCTTTTGTTTCAGTGAACCAGTTGGGCTTTTACACTATTCTGACAGGTTGTTTTTAAACTGGTGCTAGTCCACAAATTACTAGATTTATTGAATTCAGTTTCACAACTTATCTGGGTAGAATTTGAACTCACAACTTAGCCATAACCACTACACTACTGGTCCCAGAATGATAACATTGGCCCAACATTTGCTGTAGCCAGTCAACGCACAGTGCCCACTGTTAGTTAGACCTGTCCTTGCCCCTTTAATGTTGATGATATTTTGCACTGCAAGTTGCTGGAAGTGGGGGATGGAAACAGCACAGCGCCCTCTGAAGGGCATCTGGGACCTGAGTGAACATGAGGAGCAACTGTTTTTTTTTCATTCATGGGATGTGGGCGTCGCTGGCAAGGCCAGCATTTATTGCCCATCCCTAATTGCCCTTGAGAAGGTGGTGGTGAGCCGCCTTCTGGAACCGCTGCAGTCCATGTGGTGAAGGTACTCCCATAGTGCTGTTAGGTAGGGAGTTCCAGGATTTGATCCAGTGACAATGAAGAAATGCCGCTATATTTCCAAGTCATGATGGTGTGTGACTTGGAGGGGAACTTGGAGGTGGTGGTGTTCCCATGCGCCTATTGCCCTTGTCCTTCTAGGTGGTAGAGGTCGTGAGTTTGGGAGGCGCTATTGAAGAAGCCTTGGCGAGTTGCTGCTGTGCATCTTGTAGATGGTACATACTGCAGTCACGGTGCGGTGTGTATCTCCTTAATCAACCAGATTGAAGGATTGCTAAATTAACAGCGTAAGGACTGAGAAGGAAGTGTAAGTTGGAGTGGGTGAATTCAATGTCAAATCAGGTACAAAGAGAAATAAAGAGAGGGGAAGAAAGATTGGATTAAGAGAGAGCGAAATAAAAGGCAGAAAGTAAAAATTTAATAAAAAATTAAAAAAAATGTTTTCGTTAATCTCCCACAATTAAAACCTGAAGGAATGAGACTCTACACTTGTAGTAGTTCATTTTCATAAGAACATAAGAAATAGGAGCAGGAATAGGCCACTTGGCCCCTCGAGCCTGCTCCGCCATTCAATAAATGTGAGAAGTCGCACAACACC
The DNA here is from genome assembly GCA_030390025.1 of Squalus acanthias. Taxonomy (NCBI): domain Eukaryota; kingdom Metazoa; phylum Chordata; class Chondrichthyes; order Squaliformes; family Squalidae; genus Squalus; species Squalus acanthias. Next base: position 6,789,780 of record CM059449.1, read on the forward strand.
AGGTTATAGTCCAACAGCTTTATTTGAAATCACAAGCTTTCGGAGCACTGCTCCTTCGTCAGGTGAAGTGACTCCGAAAGCTTGTGATTTCAAATAAAGCTGTTGGACTATAACCTGGTGTTGTGCGACTTCTCACATTTGTCCACCCCAGTCCAACACCGGCATCTCCACATCATGGCCATTCAATAAGATCATGGCTGATCTTGGGCTCAACGCCACTTCCCTGCCCGCTCCCCATAACCCTCCACTCCCTTATCTTGCAAAAATTTGTCTATCTCCACCTTAAATGTATTCAATGACCCAGCCTCCACAGCTCTCTGGGGCAGAGAATTCCACAGATTTACGACCCTCTGAGAGAAGAAATTCCTCCTCATCTCAGTTCTAAAAGGGCGACCCTTTATTCTAAAACTGTGCCCCCGCGTTCTGGATTTCCCCACGAGGGGAAACATCCTCTCTGCATCTACCTTGTTGAGCCCCCTCAGTATCTTATATGTTTCAATAAGATCACCTCTCATTCTTCTAAATTCCAATGACTTTAGGCCCAGCCTGCTCAACCTTTCCTCATAAGTCAACCCCCTCATCTCTGGAATTAACCTAGTGAATCGTCTCTGAACTGCCTCCAATGCAAGTATATCCTTCCTTAAATAAGGAGACCAAAACTGTACGCAGTACTCAAGGTGTGGTCTCACCAATACCCGTACAGTTGTAGCAGGACTTCCCTGCTTTTATACTCCAACCCCTTTGAAATAAAGGCCAACATTCCATTTGCCTTTTTAATTACTTGCTGTACCTGCATGCTAACTTTTTGTGTTTCATGCACAAGGACCTCCAGGTCCCTCTGAACTGCAGCATTTTGTAATCTCTCTCCATTTAAATAATAATTTGCTTTTTTATTTTTCCTGCCAATGTGTATAACCTCGCACTTTCCCACATTATACTCCTTCTGCCAAATGTTTGCCCACTCACTTAGCCTGTCTATATCCTTTTGCAGATTCTTTGAGTCCTCTGCACAACTTGCTTTCCCACCCATCTTTGTATCATCCGCAAACTTGGCTACATTACACTCGGTCCCTTCATCCAAGTCATTAATGTAGATTGTAAATAGTTGAGGCTCCAGCACCGATCCCTGTGGCACCCCACTAGTTACCGTTTGCCAACCGGAAAATGACCCATTTATCCCGACTCTCTGCTTTCTGTTAGTTAGCCAATTCTCTATCCATGCTAATATATTACCTCCAATTCCGTGAGCTCTTATCTTATGCAGTAACCTTTTTTGTGGCACCTTGTCGAATGCCTTCTGGAAATCTAAATACACCACATCCACTGGTTCACCTTTGTCCACCCTGCTCGTTACCTCCTCAAAGAACTCCAGCAAGTTTGTTAAACATGATTTCCCTTTCATAAAACCATGCTGACTCTGCTTGACTGCATTATGATTTTCCAACTGCCCTGCTACTGCTTCCTTAATGCATTTTCCCAACGACAGATGTTAGGCTAACTGGTCTATAGTTTCCTGCTTTCTGTCTCCCTCCTTTCTTAAATAGGGATTGTTACATTTGCGGTTTTCCAATCCGCTGGGACCTCTCCAGAGTCCAGGGAATTTTGGTATATTGCAACATCCTCTCTGCATCTACCTTGTCGTGCCCCCTCGGTGCCAGAGAGGTTGACTGGCAGTAATTAACACTTATCACATTGTTAAAGAGTACTTAGACTTGAAATGACTTGACTTAAATTTCTGTGGCGAGTTTAATTCGTACCTATCGCGCAAATACAGCAACTTCATGTCGTTCGGTGCCTGTTAATGGTGAGGCAGACAGCGAGATATCGTTTTCACAAAGCTAATGGCGGAGCAGCGCATCAGGGACAGCAACTTTTGGATTTCCGTGTTTAACCGTGCATCTGCCCCTCGCCCGAAGTTGCTGGACGATTTGAGAATAAATAACAGTGTGCGCCATTTGCCTCGCCGTTATTAGGACAGCAAATTCCGGGGTATTGTTAATTTTCACACTCTAGCATAGGAATGAATCATGTCATTACTAATGAGCGACTAATTGTCCTTTACTCATTAACTGCAACAAATTCAGAGGATGACTCATTGGCTGATCTGTTGAGCAGGTGTTGCTGGGAACTGTCCAATGCAGTACTGAGTAGTACTCCACTCGAGAGGGGAGGCCGAGTATCTGTGTAATTAGCTATTTGAAAGGCTGGTTCATGGGGTCAGCGGTACGCACTGGGGGGATGCACCCTTCTGATGTAAGTTATACGATCGATTGGGCTACTGATGTGGATTGTAGCCTCGAGACCACAAGAGGAGTAAACAGGCCAACAATCGCCCATATCCGTCTGTAATTCAGGTATTGCCTATGTAGTTCTTTGCATATGTTAGGTAACATAACAGGATACAGCCAGTAATAACCACAATTGGCACTGCTGGGGAGCGAGTCAAACATGGGTAAAGGGTAGCTATTCACAGTGGCAGAAGATGATAGTGGTGTTCCACAAGGATCAGTGCTGGGACCACTGTTGTTCACAACCTATATTAACAATTTAGACTTTGGAATCAAAAACACAATTTCTAAATTTGCGGATGACACCAAATTGTGGGGGGATAGTTAATACTGAGGAGGACTGCAACAAATTACAGGAAGACATTAATAGACTTGCAGAATGGGCATATAATTGACAAATGAAATTCAACACAGATAAACGTGAGGTATTACATTTTGGTAGGAAGAATAGGGAGGTCACTTATTACTTGGAGGGTGTGAGTCTGGGTGGGGTAGAGGAGCAAAGGGATCTCGGAGTACAAATACACAAATCACTACAAGTAGCGACACAGGTGAACAAGGCCATAAAAATAGCAAACCAGGCACTAGGGCTTATTTCCAGAGGGATAGACTTGAAAAGTAGTGAAGTTACGCTAAACCTGTATCAAACCTTGGTTAAACCACACTTGGAGTACTGCGTACAGTTCTGGTCGCCATATTATAAAAAGGATATAGAGGCACTTGAGAGGGTGCAGAGTAGATTTGCAAGGATGATGCCAGAAATGCGAGGATATACCTATCAGAAAAGGATGAACAGGCTGGGTCTCTTTTCGCTTGAAAAAGAGCTGAGGGGTGACCTAATTGAGGTCTTTAAAATTATGAAGGTTTTGATACAGAGTGGATAGAGAGAGAATGTTTCCACTTGTGGGGAGGGGCAAAACTAGAGGTCATCAATATAAGATAGTCACCAAGAAATCCAATAGGGAATTCAGAAGAAACTTCTTTACCCAGAGAGTGGTGAGAATGTGGAACTCGCTACCACAGGGAGTGGTTGAGGCAAATAGTGTAGATGCATTTAAGAAGAGGCTAGATAAGCATATGAGGGAGATGAGAATAGAGGGTTATGCTGATAGATTTAGATGAGATTTAGATGAGGAAAGACAGGAGGCGGCTCGAGTGGAACATAAACACCAGCATGGACCGGTTGGGCCGAATGGCTTGTTTCTGTGCCATATATCCTATGTATCCTATGTAACATATTCTTTTTAAACAGATCAGGCATATTGAGCAAACCCTATCATAGAAACATAGAAGATAGGAGCAGGAGCAGGCCATTCGGCCCCTCGAGCCTGCTCCGCCATTCGATGAGATCATGGCTGATCATCCAAACTCAGTACCCTGTCCCTGCTTTCTCCCTCCCCATATCCCTGATACCTTTAGCCTTAAGAAATATATCTAACTCCTTCTTGAATATATTTAATGACTTGGCCTCAACTACCTTCTGTGGTAGAGAATTCCACAGGTTCACCACTCTCTGGGTGAAGAAATTCTTCCTCATTTCTGTCCTAAATGGCTTACCCCTTATCCTTAGATTATGACCCCTGGTTCTGGACTCTCTGACCATCGGGAACATTGTTCCTGCATCTAGTTTCTCCAGACCTGTCAGAATTTTATATGTTTCGATGAGATCCCCTCTCATTCTTCTATACTCCAGCGAGTATAAGCCCAATCGACCCAATCTCTCCTCATATGTCATTCCTGCCATCCCAGGTATCAGCCTTGTGAATCTTCGCTGAACTCCTTCCATGGCAAGAACATCCTTCCTCAGATAAGGCGACCAAAACTGCACACAGTACTCAAGGTGTGGTCTCACCAAGGCCCTGGACAACTGCTGCAGGACATCCCTGTTCCTATACTCAAACCCTTTCGCTATGAAGGCCAACATACCATGTGCCTTCTTCACCGCCGGCTGCACCTGCATGCTTACCTTCAGCGACTGGTGCACAAGGACACCCAGGTCTCGTTGCACTTCCCCCTTCTCCCAATCTATTGCCATTCAGATAATAGTCTGCCTTTCTGTTTGACACCAAAGTGGATAACCTCGCATTTATCCACGTTATATTGCATCTGCCACGCTTCTGCCCACTCACCCAACCTGTCCAAATCATCCTGGAGTTTCTCGGTATCCTCCTCGCAGCACACACGCCCATCCAGCTTTGTGTCATCTGCAAACTTGGAGATATTACATTTAGTTCCCTTATCTAGATCATTAATGTATATTGTGAATAGCTGGGATCCAAGGACCGATCCCTGCGGTACCCCACTAGTCACTGCCTGCCACTCGGAAAAAGACCCATTAATTCCTACTCTCTGCTTTCTGTCCGCCAACCAGTTCTCTATCCAAGTCAATACCCTGTCCCCAATCCCATGTGCCTTAACTTTACACGCTAATCTCTTATGCGGGACCTTATCGAAAGCCTTTTGGAAGTCCAAATACACCACATCTACTGGTTCTCCCTTATCTATTTTCCCAGTTACATCCTCAAAAAATTCCAGTAGATTAGTCAAGCACGATTTACCTTTTGTAAATCCATGTTGACTTTGTCCGATCCTGTCACTGTTTTTCAAGTTCTCAGCTATTACATCCTTTATAATGGACTCTAGCATTTTCCCCACTACCGATGTCAGGCTTACCGGTCTGTAATTCCCCACTTTCCCTCTACCACCCTTTTTGAATAGTGGGGTAACATTAGCTACCCTCCAATCCATGGGTACAGTTCCAGATTCCATCGAATGTTGGAAGATGATCAGCAATGCATCTACTATTTCTAGGGCCACTTCCTTAAGTACCCTAGGATGTAGATTATCAGGCCCTGGGGATTTATCGGCCTTCAATCCCGTCAATTTCCCTAACACCATTTCCCTGCAAATACTGATTTCTTTCAGTTCCTCCCTTTCATCAGACCCTATGTTATCCAACATCTCTGGGAGGTTATTTGTGTCCTCCTTTGTGAAGACACAATCGTTACTGAATATCAGGAAATCAACATTGTGATGGGTTTTGATAGAATAAATAAGCAGAAATTGTTTCCACCGGCAGGAGGGTCAGTAACCAGAGGACACAGATTTAAGGTGATTGGCAAAAGAACCAGAAGGGAGATGAGGAGAATTTCTTTTGCTCAGCGAGTTGTTTTGATACAGAATGCACTACCTGAAAGGCTGGTGGGAGCAGATTCAATAGTAACTATAGAAAGTTTATTGGCTAAATACTTCAAAAGGAAAAAAATTGCGGGGCTATGGGGAAAGAATAGGGGAGTGGGACAAATTGGATGGCTCTTTCAAAGAGCCGGCACAGGCACGATGGGCCGAATGGCCTGCTTCATTCTATGATTCTCTGCAATCAACCACTGATGACAGAATGTTACCTGCACGAAAAGTCCGACAATTCAACAACCATAAAGTGGTATTAAAATAATGGATGGTTGCGTCATATAGATAATCGTTCAACACTATGGAAGGAATGACTTATACACCACGTTTTCCAGGGATCGTTCCCCCATTGGTATCCTTCAACTGCATGAGATTTTGGGGAGACTCCTATGCAGCTAGTAAGGAGAACTTGCCTGTCAAGTTTCGACTTGAAGTCTAGCACTCCAGCGATTAATTTGGCTGCAAACCTGAGAGGGGAAAGAAATCACAATAAGAAACCAGGCATTACAGAGTGAGTAAGTTACCCCGGGATTGGGGCAGGAGTGACTGGCATTTCAGTCCAATTACAACAGAGAAACATTCAATTGTCAACTCCAACATCGACTTGATTTAAATTGATAAACAAATGCAGAAGGAGAATTAGTAACTATATTTTTCGGAATATTTTCCTTTACACAATGAACGTCAGTTATACAGTGGGGGAAAATGAGCTTGGCTGAGTTGTTGAATGGCTAGTGAAAGGGAGCAGGGTTAAATTGCACAGAGGAAGCTGAAACAATGAAAATCAGCGCTGTGCTGGCAAAGGGTCTTGGTTGTCATTTCACCAAGCTGGTAAACAGAAACTCATCGACACTGTCGAGAACTAGGGGTCATAGTCCTAATTGGCTGACCCCTTATCCTGAGACTCAGAGGGTGGTGAATCTATGGAATTCTCTACCTCAGAGGGTTGTGGATGCTCAGTCGTTGAGTATATTCAAGACAGAGATCGATAGATTTTTGGGCACTAAGGGAATCAAGGAATATGGGGATCGGGCAGGAAAGTGGAGGTGAGGTAGATCAACCATCATCTTATTGAATGGTGGAGCAAGCTCTAGGGGTCTAGAGTCCCTGTGGGTGGCGTAGCGGGCCCAGGGGCTGAGTGGCCGGGTCCTGCTCCTAATTCTTGTGTTCTTTAGATTTGAGGTGAGGATCAGATCAGCCATGATCTTATTGAATGGCGGAGCAGGCTCGAAGGGCCGATTGGCCTGCTCCTGCTCCTATTTCTTATGTTCTTAATACGACTGTCATCTGTTCATCTCCCTACTGCTACAGACCGTTTCTTTAAAATGATCGTTAGCGTCCAGTACAAGTTCAGCTTCCCAGACACATGGCTCTGAAGTGGACTTTTCACAGGAGGTTATCCAGGAATGTAGCCTGGTGGGAAACCAATTCCACTAAATCATGACACTCGTCCTTTAATCCAGCTTCGTTCCACTGTCAGATTCAGGTGGATAAGGGAGTGTCTGTGGATGTTGTCTATATGGACTGCCAGAAGGCATGCAATAAGATTCCACACAAGAGATTATTAGCAAAAATGAGGGGCATGGAATTGGATGTAGCTTTTTGACTTGGGTTGAAAATTTGTTGGGTGTTAGGAGACTGAGAATGGGGATAAACGGCATATACTTCGATTGGCGGGATGTGACAAGTGGTGTTCACCAGGAATCTGTTCTGGGGCCTCAATTTTTCACCACATTTATTAATGACTTGCATGAAGGAAGAGAGAGTTGAATATCCAAGTTTGCAGATGATACTAAGTTAGGATGGACAGTAAGTAGTGCAGATGGGAGCAGGAAGTTGCAAAGGGACAGACAGATTAAGTGAGTGGACAAAACTATAGCAAATGGAGTTCAATGCAGGCACGGGTGAGGTCATCCACTTTGGACTCAAGAAAGATAAATCAAAGTATTCTAAATGATGAGAAACTAGGGACCGTAGAGAAGCAGAGAGATTTGGGATAAATCATTAAAAGCTAGTAGACAGGTACAAAAACCAATCGAAGGTGCTAATGGCATGTTGGCCTTTATCTCTCGGGGGCTGGATGGATGAGGCTGCCAGCTGATGAGTTCTGAATGAGTGATTGGGCAATTACTGTGGTGTGGGCGGTGCCCTCTCCTACCTGAGCTGTCCTTTCCAATCGTTGTAGTCCTGTTTGGGCAGCACCACAGCAGGGTTCGAGTGAACAGCCAGGGGAAGTCGACACTCGAGGTAAGCGCTCTGGAGCCACCAGTCCGTGAGCTGAAATGGAAGCAAAGAATGTGACGGCAGGGGGGAGACGGGGGGGGGGGGGGGGGGGGGGGGTGGAGACGGCGGCGGGGGGGGGGGGAAGACGGCGGGGGGGAGACGGCAGGGGGGAGGAGACGGCAGGGGGGGGGGGAGACGGCAGGGGGGGGGAGACGGCAGGGGGGGGAGACGGCAGGGGGGAGACGGCAGGTGGGGGGGAGACGGCAGGGTGGAGACGGCAGGGGGAGAGACGGGGGGGGGGGAGACGGCAGGGGGGCGACGGCAGGGGATACAGGTCACAAACGGCTGTGAAAACCATATTGAACGGCCATGCGAGGTGTTTGGGCTGATTGTACTGAGCAGAGCAAGGGTCACATAATGGTAGCATTATTCAGGAAAGACTGAACGAGTGTGGCTAGGCATTACCACTGATTGAGAGATAGGCAAACGCAAGGGCCGATTTTAATATGTGTTACCTGGTGTTAACGGGGTGGGTAACGGCCTCCAGATGCGGTCAGTAGCCTTGCCGCCCCGTTAACACCGACAATGCGGCCACCGCCATTTTGAAAGGGGCGCACCGCTGGGTGCCAGGCTGTTTCAGGTGGTAGGCCAATTTCCAAATGCAAATTGGGGTCCTGACCATTTTAGGATGGAAATGGTTGGAGCGTGCAGCATAAACGCTCCGATCATTCCCACGGGCGATAGTTCCTAACAGGCGAGTTTGCAGTTATTTCTGTGGGGCCCCGGGGAGCAGGACGACTCCTCCTGGGCCCCACTAAAGTAATCTGGGCTGTTTCCACTCGCATTTACACTGATGGCGGCCAGCTTCAACCCGTTGGAGGTCCGTTTGGCGCCCTGCAGCTCACCAGCCCAAAGTAAATGAAGCCAGTGGTGGAGGGAGCGGATGTTTGAGGTGGTGGATGGGGTGCCGATCAAACGGGCTGCTATTTTACACTGGAAGACATCACAGCCGAGCCCAATGTCCACTGGATGGTGTTCAGGTGCATTTTTCTGATTTCAGCACCCCTCCCTCCCTCCCGTCCCCCGCCCCTCCACTTTCATTCTAATCTGCGGGAATACGGAGAGGAATGGTAGTGCCCCCATATTGTTTATCGTGACAACTCCTAACACTTACCCAGTTTTCAGTCCTTCGAGATCGCCTTTCCAGCCTGTCCTGTAGTTTCAGTCCGATGCTACGTGGCCTGCTAAACTCTCTCGCCATTTGCCTCGTCTGTTCCAGCTCCTCCGGGGTCACGAGGGGCTGCAGTGCCAGGAGGTAGCGTTCCAATGTATGTTTCAGCGGAGGAACCGGCAGCTGAGGCAACGGAGCGTGGGCCGAGAAAGACCTTGCTGGAGGGCAGCGGAGGCCTGGCAGCTTGATGAGGAGAGTTGGCCGCCATACTCTGACCATCTGCAACAGAGATTGGAGCATAAAGACACTCAGCACCTTGACTGGGGCGAGGGGGTGCAATCTGTACTGGGGTCGCGCAATATGGGCGACAGCTTGGTCCGATATGCTTTTCCATTGACATCAATCAAACTGACTATTTGACGGAGCCTGTGCCGGATGGCACACGCGATACCGCTCGTTTCACACCGCCGCACGTTTAACGCTACCGCCCGCGCGATACCGCTCGTTTCACACCGTCCGCCCACACGATACCGCTCGTTTCACACCGCCGCACATTTAACGCTACCGCCCGCGCGATACCGCTCGTTTCACACCGTCCGCCCACACGATACCGCTCGTTTCACACCGCCGCACGTTTAACGCTACCGCCCGCGCGATACCGCTCGTTTCACACCGTCCGCCCACACGATACCGCTCGTTTCACACCGCCGCACGTTTAACGCTACCGCCCGCGCGATACCGCTCGTTTCACACCGTCCGCCCACACGATACCGCTCGTTTCACACCGCCGCACATTTAACGCTACCGCCCGCTGCTCGTTTTACACTGCTGCCCCAGAGCTATTTCTTCATGAACATCTGTCTAGCAACTTCTTAAATTTGGAAAGGAGAAGAGAACTTTAATGCTATTTATCTTGTGTGTGTTTGTTTAAGAATAAAGGTTGTGCCAAACATTTTTTCTTGAATGCAGTCCCCTTTAACAGAACGCCACAAGCAGTTTCAGGGAGGAAAACAGTTCCTATTAGGTATGAAACAATTATCGAGTGTGGCTGAAGGCTGCCTTCTCACTGTGGCTCAGCCTGTGGGTTGTTTGTCTGTCTACTGGCTTATTGAGTGCAAGTTAATAAGTCAACCTTGTTCTAAATGACCTGCAGAAAGTAAATAGAGCGATGGAAGGCTGATTGTGTGTGACCAATCTTTATTCGTCAGTAACTGTGATTATCGTCTAGCAGCCTTTCCAAAAAAACAATTACACACTGACCTTTACACCCAACGATAACACTGCATTGTATTATAAACTGGATATGTATTACACAGTGCAAAGTAGCACAGCAGGATAAAGGCACTATCCCCGAGTGCACCTCTTAACACAGGTAAGCAAGTGGCATGTACTTTACTTTTAAAGCTGATTCTCTCTCACTTGCTCAGGCCTCCCTGGCCACAAAAAGCTGACGACCATTGCTGCCTTTAGCTGGTCACGAGGAAGTTCACAAGAATAGTCCAGCGATAACCTTCCCCCTCTGGCTCCTCACACTCTCGGGAAGACACCTGGCCTCTACTCAGTGCCTCCCCACGCAATATCAGGAAGTCAGCAGGCTGCAATAAAGCAATTTATATTCCCAAGGTGCTTCACAGAAGGATAAGGGGAAAAAATGGACACCAGGCCAAGGAAGTAGGGGCATGGAGCTACACAGGATGGCGAATGGAGGCTATGCTTGTTACTGCCCAGACAACAACAACAACAACAACTTTCATTTATATAATGCCTTTAATGTAGTAAAATGTCCCAAGGTGCTTCACAGGAGCGTTATCAAACAAAACTTGACACCGAGCCACACGCGGAGATATTAGGGTAGATTGGTCAAAGAGGAAGCGTCTTAAAGGAGGCGAGAGAGGTGGAGAGGTTTAGGGAGGGAATTCACAGCCGCCAATGACGGAATGGAATGACATGGCAATATTCAAACACAACACTTAAATCACAGAAGGATTTTCTTTTAAGTACCCATTTATTTGTAGTTGCATGACAAAGGCACTGGGTTTATTCCTCATTTTCCTAGATGATACATTTGGTTCCTCTCTTCCTACATTTCTGTGTCTCGAATGGATTTGGCTTCCAGGCTGCTCATGCTCTCACGAAAAATCTTTGGACCAGCAATTGCTGGAATGGCGCATCTCTGAGTCAGAATGTTGTGGGTTCAAGTCCCACTCCAGGGACTGGAGCACAAAAATCTAGGCTGGCATTCCAGTGCAGTACTGAAGGAGTGCTGCACTGTCGGAGGGGCAGTACTGAGGGAGTGCTGCACTGTCGGAGGGGCAGTACTGAGGGAGTGCTGCACTGTCGGAGGGGCAGTACTGAGGGAGTGCTGCACTGTTGGAGGGGCAGTACTGAGGGAGTGCTGCACTGTCGGAGGGGCAGTACTGAGGGAGTGCTGCACTGTCAGAGGGGCAGTACTGAGGGAATGCTGCACTGTCAGAGGGGCAGTACTGAGGGAATGCTGCACTGTCAGAGGGGCAGTACTGAGGGAGTGCTGCTCTGTTGGAGAGGCAGTACTGAGGGAGTGCTGCACTGTCGGAGGGGCAGTACTGAGGGAGTGCTGCACTGTCGGAGGGGCAGTACTGAGGGAGTGCTGCACTGTCGGAGGGGCAGTACTGAGGGAGCGTTGCACTGACAGAGGGGCAGTACTGAGGGAGTGCTGCTCTGTTGGAGAGGCAGTACTGAGGGAGTGCTGCATTGACAGAGGGGCAGTACTGAGGGAGTGCTGCATTGACAGAGGGGCAGTACTGAGGGAGTGCTGCATTGACAGAGGGGCAGTACTGAGGGAGTGCTGCATTGACAGAGGGGCAGTACATAGAACATAGAACATAGAACAGTACAGCACAGTACAGGCCCTTCGGCCCTCGATGTTGTGCCGAGCATTGTCCGAGACCAAGATCAAGCTATCACACTCCCTATCACTCTGGTGTGCTCCATGTGCTTATCCAATAACCGCTTGAAAGTTCCTAAAGTGTCCGACTCCACTATCACAGCAGGCAGTCCATTCCACACCCCAACCACTCTCTGAGTAAAGAATCTACCTCGGACATCCCTTCTATATCTCCCCCCATACACCTTATAGTTATGCCCCCTTGTAACAGCTGCCTCTACCCGAGGAAATAGTCTCTGAACATCCACTCTATCTATCCCCCTCATCATCTTATAAACCTCTATTAAGTCGCCTCTCATCCTCCTCCGCTCTAAAGAGAAAAGCCCCAACTCCCTCAATCTTTCCTCATAAGACCTCCCCCCCAAACCAGGCAGCATCCTGGTAAATCTCCTTTGCACTCTTTCCAATGCTTCCACGTCCTTCCTATAGTGAGGTGACCAGAACTGCACACAATATTCCAAATGTGGTCTCACCAAGGTCCTGTACAGTTGCAGCATAACCTCACGGTTCTTAAACTCAAATCCTCTGTTAATAAACGCCAACACACCATAGGCCTTCTTTACTGCTCTATCCACTTGAGTGGCAACCTTCAGAGATCTGTGGATATGAACCCCCAGATCCCTCTGCTCCTCCACGTTCCTCAGAACCCTGCCGTTGACCCTGTAATCCTTATTCAAATTTGCCCTACCAAAATGAATCACCTCGCACTTATCAGGGTTAAATTCCATCTGCCATTTTTCGGCCCAGCTCTGCATCCTATCAATGTCTCTTTGCAGCCTACAACAGCCCTCCACCTCATCCACTACTCCACCAATCTTGGTGTCATCAGCAAATTTACTGATCCACCCTTCAGTCCCCTCCTCCAAGTCATTGATAAAAATCACAAACAGCAGAGGACCCAGCACCGACCCCTGTGGCACACCGCTGGTAACTGGTCTCCAGTCCGAAAATGTTCCATCCAGTACTGAGGGAGTGCTGCATTGACAGAGGGGCAGTACTGAGGGAGTGCTGCATTGACAGAGGGGCAGTACTGAGGGAGCGCTGCATTGACAGAGGGGCAGTACTGAGGGAGTGCTGCACTGTTGGAGGGGCAGTACTGAGGGAGTGCTGCACTGTTGGAGGGGCAGTACTGAGGGAGCGCTGCACTGTCGGAGGGGCAGTACTGAGGGAGTGCTGCACTGTCGGAGGGGCAGTACTGAGGGAGCGCTGCACTGTCGGAGGGGCAGTACTGAGGGAGTGCTGCACTGTTGGAGGGGCAGTACTGAGGGAGCGCTGCACTGTCGGAGGGGCAGTACTGAGGGAGTGCTGCACTGACAGAGGGGCAGTACTGAGGGAGTGCTGCTCTGTTGGAGAAGCAGTACTGAGGGAGCGCTGCACTGACAGAGGGGCAGTACTGAGGGAGCGTTGCACTGACAGAGGTGCTGTCTTTCGGTTGAGCTGTTAAACCGATCTTTTACATCTACCTGCTCTCTCAGGTAAATGTAAAAGATCCCATGGCACTATTTCGAAGAAGCGCAGGGGCGTTATCCCCGGTGTCCTGGCCTATCTATCCCCCAACCAACATCACTAAAAAAAAAAGCAGGTTATCTGGTCATTATCATAGAAACATAGAAACATAGAATCTAGGAGCAGGAGTAGGCCATTCGGCCCGTCGAGCCTGCTCCACCATTCAATACGATCATGGCTGATCATCCAAATCCAGTACCCTGTCCCTGCTTTAATCCCCACAGTACACATATCCCACCCTATCCCCGTAACCCCACGTATTTAATTCCCCCTAACATATCCCATCCTATCCCCATAACCCCACATATTTAATCCCCACCTAACACTAAGGGTCAATTTATCATAGCCAAATCAACCTAACCCGCACATTGCTGTTTGTGGGAGCTTGCTGTGCGCAAATTGGCTGCCATGTTTCCGACATTACAACAGTGACAATACTTCACTGGCTGTAGAACGCTTCGGGATGTCCTGAGGTTGTGAAAGGCGCTATATAAATGCAAGTCCTTTTAACTCGCGGTGAGCGACGTGAATTGGATTTTTTTCCTCACCCTTCAGATCACGCTACATTTGCGCCGCGCGTTGCTGGAAATGTGAATTGATAATGGTGCAGCGATATCAACGTCACATCTGGGACCTCATAAACATCACTGGGTCTCTCTTCTTTGCCACAAATTGCTGGGGGGGTTTTACAAAATAATAATGGCGGGCACCATTTCGAGAACAGGCTTATAGTGGTTAGCACTGGTGCCTCACAGCGCCAGGGACCCGGGTTCGAATCTGGCCTCGGGTCACTGTCTGTGTGGAGTTTGCACATTCTCCCCGTGTCTGCGTGGGTTTCCTCCGGGTGCTCCGGTTTCCTCCCACAGTCCAAAAATGTGTGGGTTAGGTTGATTTGGCTATGATAAATTGACCCTTAGTGTTAGGGGATGATTAAATATATGGGGTTACAGGGATAGGATGGGATATGTTAGGGGGAATTAAATACGTGGGGTTACGGGGATAGGGTGGGATATGTGTCGGTGCAGGCTCGATGGGGATTCTGTGTGAGAAAGCAGGGACAGGGTACTGGATTTGGATGATCAGCCATGATCGTATTGAATGGTGGAGCAGGCTCGACGGGCCGAATGGCCTACTCCTGCTCCTAGTTTCTATGTTTCTATAGTTCTGCTCTGATGAGGCAGCGACTCCGAATCATCAGGTCACAAGTACAAGGCATGGCGCATCTGGCCTGGCTGCTAACCAGGAGGAAAAAGCAAGAGAGACACATGGCATTCCACTTCAGGAGAAGACAGGCAGAGAGAAATTGGCACTGCTGTCTTGCGCTACTGGAATGGTACCTCCTGATGCTCAGTTATGCCGTACCGTTACAGACAGGAGCTTCCATCACACCAGTCTGATCTTGAATTGGCGTCCTATTATACCCTGAGCTGAGCTCCTGAACCCAATGCCCATTCACCCATCACCCCTGTGCTCACTGACCTACACTGGCTCCCACTTGATTGGCACCCCATCCACCACCTTAAACATTAATTCCCTCCACCACCGGTGCACCGTGGCTGCAGTGTGCACCATCTACAAGATGCACTGCAGCAACTCGCCAAGGCTTCTTCGGCAGCACCTCCCAAACCCGTAACCTCTACCTAGAAGGACAAGGGCAGCAGGCGCATGGGAACACCACCACCTCCAAGTTCCCCTCCAAGTCACACACCATCCTGATTTGGAAATATATCGCCGATCCTTCATCGTCGCTGGGTCAAAATCCTGGAACTCCCTCCCTAACAGCACTGTGGGAGTACCTTCACCACACGGACTGCAGCGGTTCAAGGCGGCGGCTTACCACCACCTTCTCAAGGACAATTAGGGATTGGCAATAAATGCTGGCCTTGCCAGCGATGCCCACATCCCAGCAACGAATAAAAAAAGTCCGGCAAAGCCTCGATTTTAAAATTCTTATCCTTGTTTTCAAATTCCTCGGTGTCAAATTTTGTTTGATAATCGCTCCTGTGAACTGCCTTGGGAGGTTTTACCATGTAAAAGGCGATGTATAAATGCAAGTTGTTGTTTGTTTTAGTAAAACCCATACCGTGATCACTGCATAGGATAATTCATACTATATATACTGTGTAATAGATTCCCTCACTGTACCTCTACCTGACGAAGGGGCAGCAGCTCCGAAAGCTCGTAATTTTAAATAAAACTGTTGGACCATAACCTGGTGTTGTGCGACTTCTCATTTTTGTCCACCCCAGTCCAACACCGGCATCGCCGCATTAGGATAATCCAGTAACTATGTTCCCACTCACTTTTGATCATGATAGAAGACTCTGAGCTCATATTTCTCTGTCAGCTGTGGCTCAGTGGGTAGCACTCTCACCTCTGAGTCAGCAGGTTGTGGATTCAAGTCCCACTCCAGAGACTTGAGCACAAAAATCTAGGCTGACACTCCCAGTTCAGTATTGAAGGAGCGCTGCACTATCGGATGAGACGTTAAAACCGAGGCCTTGCCTGTTCTCTCAGGTGGATGTATAAGATTCCATGGCACTATTTCGAAGAGCAGGGGAGTTATCCCCAGTGTTCTGGCCAATATTTATCCCTCCATCAACATCACTAGGAAAACAGATGATCTGGTCATCAGCACATTGCTGTTTGTGGGAGCTTGCTGTGCGCAAATTGGCTGCCACATTTCCTCCATTATAACAGTGACTACACTTCATTGGCTGTAAAGCCTTTTGGGACGTCCGGTGGCCGTGAATGATGCTATATAAATAAATGCAAGTCTTTTTCTTCTCACAAGTAAACCTACTCGAGTCTCCAGATATTACATTTGCAATGGCTCTCAAATGAGACACAAAACTGTCTGTAGAACAAACACAAATGTCAGGTTAGGGAAAGAATATGGGCACCCTTGTGTTTTGTGCCTTTAAACTGCCGGTCAAAGGGAGTGTACATTTTATGCAGCGACACGCAGACTTTCTTTGATTTGTGATCGCACTGCTGCCCAAAATATCTGCTGTCAGCAGTTGGAAAGCAAAAAAACCCACAAGTGTATAGATCTCACCCTTAATACAATGTTAATGTTTGGGATACAAAGGAATTCAGTCACACACCCTCCTGCTGCAGTACAACAGTGACCAGACTTCAAAAAAACATCATTGTCTGTGAAGCACTTTGGGACGTCCTGAGGTGGTGAAAGGCGCTATAGAAATGCAAGTTCTTTCTTTCCTCATTTGTTTGCATTTTAAAGGCGGTTTCTACTGGTATGGGTGGGTAAGAATGCCTCACAAACACAGGGTTGAACAAAGTCCAACAATGCAGATTACTGCTGCTCTTCCGGCCCTGCCGGACGAGAGTATCCCAGCAAACACTCGGGATATGGTGGGGGAGCAAGTGACATTCAGCACGTGTGCAATGCTCGCTGTTTATTTTGACTTTAATAATGCACAAATATCTTACCAGCGGTTGTGGGGAAAGGAGCCGAGCAAATAGACTAGCGAACAGAGCAGAGGCTACAATGTGCAACTTGTAACTGTGCCTTCTCTTCATTAATAAATACTAATATTTTACTACAATGACCCGAATGAAACTGACGATCGGAAACTCACCCACAGCCCCTTGGACGCCGTGAGCATCATGTCGATCCTTTTCTGGGAATCATTTACTCCAATGTTGAGGCCAACCTTTTTTTTTTAAGAGCAAGGGAGAAAAAAAGACTAAAGTTAGAGCAGTTTCACCAGCTGCCTGGGTCGGATGTAAGAAAATGCCAAGAGTTTAGAGTTCACCAGAACTCGCTTACTTCCGTCTGCTTCCCGTGTTTCTGTGTTCAAAATGCAGCGGGATACGGTCGAAACGTGCAGGGGTGTCTGCAAGTTATGGAGGCGTTTGAACATCAACGCGCACTGATAATTATTAGTGAAAGGAGCACCGAATGTCACTTACATATTTACATTATTTTGGGGGAGGAATTCTTTTAAAGAAACGCGAAATAGAGGGAGGGGGGGAGAGTTGCGGAACGGAGTTTTACATCCGATGATCGATGTGATTTTATTTGCAATAATCTAGGTCATGGTTGGAAAGGGTTTGTTTAGTTCGGCAATACCCGATCATTGTACCTCAGATAAAGGAGGGGTTTTTCCTCACTCTTGCAATGGTACAGTCTGGCATGCGAGGCGCTCTAATATCAAACGTCAACAAAGCCCAACATGACCAAGGTCAGGGGAAGGGAATTTTACTTGGCAAAACCCGGGTCAAAAAGAAATTCGATACAAATGGAGAGGCGGCTATTTGTTCAGAGTAAGACCTATAAAACACCCCCCCCCAAACCACAGTGACCTTCACAGGAAGCGAGTGAGATCGTGATGCAAGAACAGAGTGTTCTCCACAACACATTGAACAGGCCAGGGGCTGGCGGGAGGAGGGGAAAGGGAAGCTCTCGGCTCAGCCCATAATATTGACACGTGTCAGGGCTTACTCCTCCTATTGAAACTCATCTTGTCTGCATTCAAACCCGCCCTTTTATTTACGAAATTTAGATGTACACGCCCTCTGTAGCTATGTGTGGTGACTGCTTGACAGATCAACGTAGACAAGAGGCTAGGGTCAGAGGAACCTATTGATCAGGGGGAGCTTGTAGGGTTGGAGGAGGTTACCGAGATGGGGAGGGGCGAGGCCATGAAGGGATTGAAACGTGAGGATGAGAATTTTAAATTGGTGGTGGTGGGGAGCTACTGTGGGTCAGTGAGGACAGGAGTGATAAATCATCGATTCAAGGAGGCCATTCGGCCCATCGTGCCTGTGCCGGCTCTTTGGTAGAGCTATTAATTAATCCCACTCCCCTGCTTTTTCCACATAGCCCGGTAAGACAGAGGTGTGGGTGAGGGTTTCAGCAGCAGGTAGGCTGAGGTAGAGGTGGAGGCGGCGACGTTACAGAAGTGAAAGTAGGCAATCTTTGCGATGGAGAAGCTCCACTCAAGGTCGAATAGGACACCAAAACCTAGGTTGCAAACAGTTTGGCTCAGCCTCAGACAATGGCCAAGGAGGGGATGTAATTGGTGGCAAGGGCATTGGGTTTGTGGCGGGGATCAAAGACAGTGGCTTCGGTCTTCCCAATGTTTAACGAGGAAATTGCGGCTCAGCCAAGATGGACGTTGGACAAGCAGTCTGACAAGATTGAGCTGGTGGAGACATCGCGAGAGATAGTGGAGAGGTGGAGATGGGCGTCGTCAGCGTACATGTGGAAGCTAACCCCATATCATTGGTTGATGTCGCATTGGGCAGCATGGGCCTCAGTTGGCAAACGCATAACTAGCGTATAACAGACTAGGAGGTTCCCAGGTTCAAATATTTTTATTCAAAAACAATAATACCTGTACAACTCATCAATTACATAGTAAATCCATTACATTCATCCATCACAGTAAAAAATAAAGCCTTAAAAAACAGCCTTATAGTTAATATAAATGCAATGATTAATTTTACAAATAATCAATAATGTTTACAGTACAAATACCCTTAAACAATACCACACAACTTTTTAAGATTTAAAATAATAAATCTCAAAGTTAACTCCACATAAAACAAAAACCATTTCAACACCAGTGTACAAACACATAACACCATCATAATCCAATTAAATGCTACAGATAACATTTATTCCAATAAACCAAGAAAAAAACCTGTTTTACGCTAGTCCTACTGGCATTATTCGTTCGATCATTCGATCATTCATTCAATTGTTCGTTCGTTCATTCAAGCGTTCGTTCGTTCGATCGAGCGTAAGTTCCAATATGTATGTATGAATGCGTGCGTGCGTATAGGTTCCCAGGTTCAATCCCTGGTCCATCCTGAGTTAGGGGATTTCAGACAAGGTGGTGTAAGAGGCAGTACAATTACTCTCAGCACTGCTGGATGATAGCCAGAGTTCCCATTGCTGATCACTATTCAAAGACCCCAAATTTAAAATGCACATGTGGATGTTGAGTGAAAGCCTCAACTGTGACATGCGCAGTGCTGGAATAGCATTGTGAAACTCATTGTCTAGAAGAATGGACATTTGGGTGAGCTGCTGAAGGATGTCTATGTCCATTGACCTGTACTCCAACATCAGTTTGTGTGTTAGAAGATTTTTTGGGGAGGGGGCATTAGGGATAGGTAAATCAGGATGAAGATTGTGAATTCAATACACTGAGAGCCAGGATTTTTACCTTTAAACTTCCAGCTGTGTGTCTGCTGAATTGGTTCTACTGGTTCTTCAGCTCTCCTGGCTTGTCGGTAGCAGCTCCTCTTGCTGTCCGGTGACTCGTTTTACTGGTTTTCAGCTTTGCTGGTCACTGGATTATGGTTTTATTTTTTCTCCGCAGCTTTGATCTACGGTGACCTCCAACTTGAGTCAATTTCACCATCATCTTTCTGCACCGCTACCGACTCTCATTCCTACGGCAACAACCTCCATCCTCGAACTCTCTACCCTTCAAATAGCTTCTGGACTTCACTGGCCTGCTTTGGACAGCGGTTCGTCGATGCTCCCAATCCTGCTTACGTCGGCTTGTTCTTCCATGGGAACCTCTGACTTTGACCCCGGTCTTCCTACTATTGTCCCCAACCTATTCCCTGCTACCAGGAAAAATGTATTCCATTAATTATTACATTTAAACAGGCCTATGTAACCTGAGCTTTTCCCGTGACCATTTGCATGTGCACTTTGGCTGCCACTCCGGACCCGAGCCACTCCACTTTTCCCCCCTATTTTCCTTTTCTCTCTATCCCTCCCTGACCTCACTCTCCTGTCGTCGTGCCTCCTTTCATCTCTCCTCACTCAGATACACTGCCCTCCCAAATCCCTACCCCAATCCTTCATTACTCTTCGACCTTCCTACTCTCCTGCCGCTGTCCCAGGCTTGACTCCCTCTTAGATAAGCCCACAGCTTCCCTCTGTGCCTCTCTTGGCATCCTACGAAGGGCCCATCGAGGCACTCGTCGCTGCCGCCTTACGAGCAGCAACCCCAACTGTCCCATCCTACTCTCTCTCCGACCTTCCCGCCCAGCGAACCCACTGGGGGCAAATATTGCCAATCTCCTCCCCATCCAACTCATCCCCCCCAGCACTGACCCTGTGGACGCTGACAGTGGGTCAGCCATCACCGACCCTCTCCGCATCTCCCTCCAGAATGTCCATTCACTTGCGAACAAGGCCCTTGCCATCCATGAGCTTATCGTGGACGACTGCATTGATATCATTGCCCTGACGGAAACTTGGTTGAGGGGTGATGACACCTTACCCTGAAATGAAGCCTCCCCACCTGGCTATACCTTCCACCACATGCCCCGCTCAGACCGCCATAGTGACGGTGTGGCTCTCATCACCAAATCACACCTTGATCTGTCCTCCTACTCCTCAGCACTTTCTCCTCCTTTGAGCATCTCACCTATTCCACCCCTCTCACCTCTCAATTAAAATTCTCATTCTCTACTGCCCACCCAAGTACCATAAAAATGTTATTACTGAGATATCTTCACTGTTCTTCTCCCTCAGCCTCTGCACCGAACGACTTCTCATCCTCGGTGATTTCAACCTCCATCTCAATTCATCATGCTCTCTCTCCTCTGAGTTCACTAGCCTTCTATCCTCCCTTAATCTCTCCCTCCATCTAAACTGCCCAACCCATATTCACGGCCACCCCCTCGACCTTGCCATCTCTCGTGGCCTCGCTACTCCCATCATGTCAATTGCAGATAAGGCCATCTCTGACCATTTCCTCGTATCGCTCTCGACCCACATTCCCCTTCCACCCACCCCCCCAACCCTACTTCCTTCTGTGTCCGCCCCTGGAAAAAACTCTCTCCCAACTCTCTTACAACTGCACTTATGAAATCCCAACTGTCCAGCCTCTGGCCCTCCATTCACCACGACATTTCTGCAGCTACCGATCTGCTCAACCACACCCTCACCACTATCTTTAATGCCCTAGTCCCTACTAAAACAATTACCCTCTCTCACCCTGGCCGTTCCCCTAGGTATGGCTCTCATCTTTGCTCCCTTAAGTTCAAGGGATGCAGACTCAAACGGATATGGCAGACAACTAGTTTAGCCATTCACTGCCAGATCTGGCTGGACCACATAAAGCACTATCGGGTCCTGCTCTTCTCTGCCAAAATTGCTCACTATTCCAGAATAATTCTGGAATGCAAAGATAAACACTGGCTCCTATTCTCTACTGTTAACCATCTTCTTAAACCCCTCTCCCCTGTCTCCTCCACCCTCACCTCCGATAACAAATGTGAGGAGCTCATGGACTTCTTTGTCTCTAAGATTGAGACCATCCGTTCAGCTGCCTCTGCCACTTTCCTTCCTTCCCCTAGCCCACTGGACCAAACTTCCTCTAAGATTCCCCCCTGCCCTAGCCCTGAACTCACATCTTTCTCCAGTTTCTCTCTGATCTCCCCACATGACCTCTCCACGCTCATCTTGTCCATGAGACCACTTCCTGCTCCCTCGACCCTATTCCCACCAAACTGCTGACCACCCAACTTCCTGTTCTGGCTCCCATGTTAGCTGATATTGTTAACGGTTCTCTCTCCTCAGGTACTGTCCCCCTCTCCCTCAAATCTGCCGTCATCACCCCTCTCAAAAAACTAAACCTTGATCCCTCCGTCCTTGCAAACTACCGCCCCATCTCCAACTTCCCCTTCCTCTCAAGTCCTTGAATGTGTTGTTGCCTCCCAAATCCGTGCCTATCTTTCCCACAATTCCATGTTTGAAACCCTCCAATCAGGTTTCCGCCTTTGCCACAGTACTGAAACGGCTCTCATCAAAGTCACAAATGACATCCTTTGTGACTGTGACAAAGGTAAACTATCTCTCCTCATCCTTCTTGATTTGTCTGCAGCCTTTGACACGGTTGACCACTCCATCCTTCTCCAACGCCTCTCCACCGTCATCCAGCTGGGTGGGACTGCACTCGCCTGGTTCTATTATCTATCTAATCATAACCAGAGAATCACCTGCGACGGCTTCTCTTCCCGCTCCCGCATCGTTACCTCTGGTGTCCCCCAAGGATCTATCCTTGGCCCCCTCCTATTTCTCATCTACATGTTGCCCCTTGGCGACATCATCCAAAAACACAGCGTCAGTTTCCACATGTACGCTGATGACATCCAGCTCTACCTCACTACCTCTTCTCTCAACCTCTCCACGGTCTCTAAATTGTCAGACTGCTTGTCCAACATCCAGTTCTGGATGAGCAAAAATGTTCCCAATTAAATATTGGGAAAACCAAAGCCATTGTTTTCGGTCCCCGCCACAAACTCCGTTCCCTAGCCACTGACTCCATCCCGCTCCCTAACATCTGTCTGAGGCTGAACCAAACTGTTCACAACCTTGATGTCATATTTGACGCTGAAATGAGCTTCCGACCACATATCCGCAGCATAACAAAGACCGCCTACTTCCACCTCCGTAACGTCGCCCGACTCCGCCCTTGCCTCCGCTCATCTGCTGCTGAAACCCTCATCCATGCCTTTGTTACCTCTAGACTTGACTATTCCAACTCACTCCTGGCTGGCCTCCCACATTCCACCCTATGTAAACTTGAGGTCATCTAAAACTCTGCTGCCCGTGTCCTAACTCGCACCAAGTCCCGCTCACCCATCACCCCTGTGCTCACTGACCTACATTGGCTCCCGGTTAAGCAGCGCCTCAATTTCAAAATTCTCATCCTTGTTTTCAAATCCCTCCTGCCTGCCCCTCCTATCTCTGTAATCTCCTTCAGCCCCACAACCCCCCTGAGATATCTGCGCTCCTCTAATTCTGCCCTCTTGAAAATCCCTGATTATAATGGCTCAACCATTGGTGGCCGTGCCTTCTGTTGCCAAGGCCCTAAGCTCTAGAATTCCCTGCCTAAACCTCTCCACCTCGCTACCTCTCTTTCCTCCTTTAAGACGCTCCTTAAAACCTACCTCTTTGACCAGGCTTTTGGTCTTCTGCCCTAATTTATCCTTATGTGGATCGGTGTCAAATTTTTTTTCTTAAAATACTCCTGTGCAGCGCCTTGGGACGTTTTACTACATTAAAGGCGCTATATAAATACAAGTTGTTGTTAATCTGCTGCAGCCACAATCAGGCACCACATTTTGTGTATACGTTAACGAGTACATAAGTACATCAGAACATAAGAAATAGGAGCAGGAGTCGGCCATACAGTCCCTCAAGCCTGCTCCACCATTCAATAAGATCATGGCTGATCATTGACCTCAACTCCACTTTCCCGCCTGATCTCCATACCCCTTGATTCCCCTAGAGTCCAAACATCTATCTATCTCAGCCTTGAATATACTCAAAGATTCAGCATTCACAGCCCTCTGGGGCAGAGAATTCCAAAGATTCACAACCCTCTGAGTGAAGAAATTCCTCCTCATCTCAGTCTTAAATGGCCTACCCCTTATCCTGAGACAATGCCCCTTAGTTCGAGACACTCCAGCCAGGGGAAACAACCTCTCAGCATCTACCCTGTCAATCCCCTTCAGAATCTTGTATGTTTCAATGAGATCAC
This sequence comes from Squalus acanthias, assembly GCA_030390025.1. Lineage (NCBI taxonomy): Eukaryota > Metazoa > Chordata > Chondrichthyes > Squaliformes > Squalidae > Squalus > Squalus acanthias. Next base: position 6,813,624 of record CM059449.1, read on the forward strand.
CTCTCATTCTTCTAAACTCCAGAGAGTATCGGTCCATTCTACACAATCTCTCATCATAGGACAGCCCTCTCATCCCAGGAATCAATCTAGTGAACCTTTGTTGCAGCGCCTCCAAGGCAAGTATATCCTTCCTTAGATAAGGAGACTAAAACTGTGCACAGTACTCCAGGTGTGGTCTCACCAAGGCCCTGTACAATTGTAGCAAGACTTCCTTACTCTTATACTCCAACCCCCTTGCAATAAAAGCCAACATGCCATTTGCCTTCCTTATTGCTTTCTGTATCTGCATGCTAGCTTTCCGTGTTTCTTGCACGGGGACACCCAAATCTCTCTGAACACCAACATTTGAAATTTTCTTACCATTTAAAAAATATTCTGTTTTTCTATTCTTCCTACCAAAGTGAATAACCTCACATTTCCCTACATTATACTCCATCTGCCACCTTACTGCCCACTCACTTAGTCTATCTATATCCCTTTGCAGCCTCTTTGTGTTCTCCTCACAGCTTAGTGTCCCACCTAGCTTTGTATCATCAGCAAACTTGGATACATTGCACTCCATTACAGTACCATACATAAAATCCCTGGCCAGGGTTTCACACGACTCAACTGTAGAACCCCATTCTAAAATGTCACAAGATATCTTCCATTTTAATTGTAGCTCTTTCAAAACACAATATGATATAAAGGTAGAAAGGTTCCTATTTTCAGCAGGAAGAAAACTGTGCTTTCATCACCCTCACCAAAAAACTATCTCTGAGCTGGGGACTTTGAGGCAGATTCCTTTTGTTAGAAAATGACATCCCCAAAAATCCCAATTCAAACACTGTCCTCGATGCTGCTGGGTAATTGCAGGTGGTGCCACAGGTCACGTTTGCGACAGTGCAAACATTTTCAACGCACTTCTTAGATTTTTACTTGAAATATGATTACATATCTGTGCTAGCTAATATGATTGTCAACACAATGTGGTAGATTTGCGCCTACACAGCCTGGCCGTGAAGTGTCGCCTGGGCACAATGCAGAAAGGAAAATCTTGCTGGGAGAATTGCCCCATTTTCCTTGCATTTAAATGAATGGAAGGAAAATCCAGTGGATTCTCTTACCAGCCTGTGAAGCTCCTCACTAGATTTTTGTTCTCCACTCTGCCCAGGTGATGCTTAACACCCAGACAGTGAAGATGAAAATCTGACAGATCTTACATTGGATTACACAGGATATACAACACAGAAACAGGCCATTCAGCCCAACCAGTCCATGCCAGCGTTTATACTCCACTCGAGCCTCCTCCCGTCTTTCCTCCTCTAACTCTATCAGCGTAACCCTCTATCCCCTTCTTCCTCATATGCTTATCTGGCCTCCCCTTAAATGCATCTATACTATTCGCTTCAACCACTCCTTGTGGTAGCGAGTTCCACATTCTCACCACTCTTTGGGTGAAGAAGTTTCTTCTGAATTCCCTTTTTGATTTCTTGGTGACTATCTTATATTGATGGCCTCTAGTTTTGCTCTTCCCCACAAGTGGAAACACTCTCTCTGTATCTACTCTATCAAAACCTTTCATGATTTTAAAGACCGCTATTAGGTCACCCCTCAGCCTTCTCTTTTCAAGAGAAAAGAGACCCAGCCTGTTCATCCTTTCCTGATAGGTATACCCTCACATTTCTGGTATCATCCTTGTAAATCCTTTTTGCACCCTCTCCAGTGCCTCTATATCCTTTTTATAATATGGCGACCAGAATTGTACACAGTACTCCAAGTGTGGTCTAACCAGGTTTAGCATAACTTCTCTACTTTTCAATTCAATCCCTCTGGAAATAAACCCTAGTGCTTGGTTTGCTTTTTTATGGCCTTGGTTAACCTGTGTCGCTATTTTCAGTGATTTATGTATTTGTACTCTGAGATCCCTTTGCTCTTCTACCCCACTTAGATTCGTATTTTCCAAGTAATATGTGACCTCCCTATTTTTCTTACCAAAATGTAATACCTCACATTTATGTGTGTTTAACTTCATTTGCCAATTATATGCCCATTCTGCAAGTTTATCTTAAGCTTTGTAGGGTAGGATAGCCTAGTGGTTCTGGTACTCGAATGGCATCCCATGTTCAAATACCAACCATGGCATGATTGGAAATTGAATTCAATAAATCTGGTAATTTGTGGGTTAGCATCAGAAAATGACCATGAAAGCTGCTGGTTTAAGAAAGAAATGAAAGAACTTGCATTTATATAGCACCTTTCATGACCTCAGGATGTCCCACGATGTTGTTGGTGGGGGACTCAGCAATTGTGGTGTCATTGGTCAACAACAACAACTTGCATTTATATAGCGCCTTTAATATAGTAAAACTTCTACCAGGTGTTTCACAGGTGCATAATCAAACAAATTTTGACACCGAGCCACGTAAGGAGATATTAGGACAGGTGACCACAAGATTGGTCAAAGAGGTAGGTTTTAAGGAGCGTCTTAAAGGAGGAAAGAGAGGTAGAGAGGTGGAGAGGTTCAGGGAGGGAATTCCAGAGCTTAGGGCCCAGGCATCTGAAGGCACGGCCGCCAATGGTGGAGCGATGAAAATCGGGGGATGCTCAAGAGGCCAGAACTGGAGGAGCGCAGAGATCTCGGAGGGTTGTGGGGTTGGAGGAGGTTACAGAGATAGGGAGGGGCGAGGCCATGGAGGGATTTGAAAACAAGGATGAGAATTTTTAAAATTGAGGCGTTGCCAGACTGGGAGCCAATGTAGGTCAGTGAGCACAGGGGTGATGGGTGAATGGGACTTGGTGCGAGTTAGGATACGGGCAGCAGAGTTTTGGATGAGCTCAAGTTTATGGAGGGTGGAAGGTGGCGAGGCTGGCCATGAGATAATTAAATAAAAGGAAACAGGAGCATAATGAAAAAAATGTGGCACCAAGTCACATAAGGGGATATTGGGACATGTGACCAAAAGCTTGGTCAAAGAGGTAGATTTTAAGGAGCGCCTTAAAGGAGGAGAGAGAGAGGCGGAGAGGTTGAGGGAGTCCAGGAGAGATAGTTGGGCTTTCTCTTGTTTGAGATGGCTGTTACTTGGCACTTGTCTGCCCAAGCTTGTATGTTAATCCAAGTCCTGTAGTAGGCTGGCATGGGCTGCTTCATTATCAGAGGAGTTATGAATAGAGCTGAACACTGTGGAATAGTCAGTGAACAGCCCCCTAGTTGCTTTATGACTATCTTAACCATCCTCCAAACAATATTGTCTGTTCTCAAATTGCCATAAAATCTGAAATGATACTGACTGCTCCAAAAGCTGTTAATAGCCAGCCTAACTGTCAGTTTGTGTCACCCTGCAGGTGCTGAGTTCAGTCAGAAATAAATTAGATCCCTTTTTACTCAGAATCAGTGCTTTCACTTCTTGCAAACAGTAGGTTGCACTTTGAATGGTACTAATAATTTGGCCATAGTCCTTTTTAACTCTTTATAGAAAGGAGGAAAAAGACAGAGCTTAGAATAGATGGCGCAGTGAGTGAATGCACGGCATAGTACGCTCTGCAGTCTGAGCTGTACAGACCAGCTGCAATCCCTGGCCTGTGTTGAGATAACTAATCTCAGCCATGAGGCAGTGGGAATCCTGCAACAGGGCTCCTGGACTAGCATGAGAAGAAACGAGTACAATTCCTGCTCTTCATGTGAGCAGACGTACAGGTACGATAGTGTAGAGGTTCTGCTACTGGACTAGTAATCAAGGGGCCTGGACTAATCATCCAGTTAGGACATGAGTTCAAATCCCAATCCATGGCAGTCTGTAAAAGTGACCATGAAGCTGTTGGATTGTCGCAAAAACCCAACTGGTTCACGGCCAAAAAGCAGGCCAAGTCTCCAATAAACTGAAACCTGCATCCGCTATGGGAGAGTGCACCATGAGATTACAAAAACCTACACTTATATAGTGCATTTAACATAGAAAATAGTCTTAAGGCAATCCACAGAAGTGTGAGGAAAATGGACATGGAGCCAAAGAAAGGGATTTAGGAGGAGTGACCAAAAGCTTGATGGTGAGATGCCCCACGTGGGTGATGTTATTCCCAGTTGACCCGCAGGGTTAAGATCTGCCATCAGGATTAAAGATGTGAACAACCTGCACTGTGATTTACATCATGGGAATTCTTTCATGTTAGAGCCATACCTTTAAAGTCAGATTTCGCGTTAATATCTGGCTGTTACTGGAAAAACAGGTATTTGAAACCATATTGACTAGAGTGGCAAATGGAACCTGGAATATGAGCTGATTGGGCCTCTGCTTCCGACTATGGAATCTGCAAAGCTTCGAGAATCAAGCCTGGGACTTTCTGGTCTTTACGGCTCAATCAACTGAGCCATTATGTGGGAGCTTAAATTTTATATCATTTTCATCACTGAACTTTATGATGATGTTTTCGAAATACAAATAATGTTGGGGACAATTTTAACCTAATCTACCCATCAGGATACTGACAGGATCGGGTGCAATGCTGGTTTTACACTCCCACTGACTTTACTCTCCATTGAAGTCAACAGAGAGCAATACTGGGCGAGGTATAAAACCGGCGTTCCACCCGATCCCATGGGTTTCCTGCCCGGAGAGTTAGGTTAAAATTACCCCCCTTGTGTCTATTATAAACAGAACTCTGTAAAAAAGGAAGTTACATTGATATGTAGTGCCTTTCACGACCTCAGGATGTCTCAAAGCACTTTACATCCAATGAAGTACTTTTAAAGTCTGTTGTAAAGTAGGAAATGCAGCAGCCAGTTTTCACACAGCATGATCCCACAAACAACAATGAAATAAATGACTAATCAGATCACCTGTTTTTAGGTTAGTTGAGAGACATAAAAGCCAGGACATCAGGAAAACTCCCCTGCTCGTCTTCTTTTATGTCTACCTGAGAGGGCAGACAGGGGTTCGGTTTAATGTCTCATCCAAAAGACTGGAGCGTCAGGTGCTCAGGTCGCTGGAGTGGGGCTTGAACTAACAACCTTCTGATTCAGAGGCGGGAGTGCTCCCCACTGAGTCACAGCTGATACCTGTTCTGCCTTTAACCAGGTGTAGTATTGCTTTATCTGCATTCTCAACCTAACTGTTAGGATCATGTGCCCAAAGAAACCTGCAACTTTAATTGAGTCTTTTTTCTACTAATATATGAATGTACAGGTTTAGATAAGGTCTCTTCCTCTCTGATTTTCTCTCCTCACCTTCCCTCTCCTGAAAATGCTAACTCCTGGGGTATGTTTTCATGTGTAGCATCAGCCCTCTGGTACCTCGGCCTAATGGCTGTTCTTCATGTCTAAGCCTACACAGTGAGTGTTGAGAGGCCATTCGATCATAGTCACCCCTGATCTTGTCTTCACTCAAAACGTCTGCACTTTCCCGTCATGGTAACTGGATAGCAAACAGCAACAGAAACTGTGTCTGATTTTCCTCTCCCTAGCCCCTACTGCTGCTTCATAGCACAGACTGGGGACCAAACTCGAGATCCTTGTGGTGTATGTGGCTCAGGACCATACTTAGCTGTACATTTACTACATCAGAGGTGATGTCTGGAAGCACTTCTTCACACACAGAAAGAAAGAAAGACTTGGATTTATATAAGTGCCTT